>BPLR01009701.1:0-70895 GCA_021605095.1 Caerostris extrusa | reverse complement strand
CTACGTATTGGTTAGCGAAAGGTGTATACAATTCATTGGGTATCATAAACCAGAAAAAGATAATAAAGTTTAATATTCATAACTGACGAAAATTTGTGCAAAATATTAATTAATATTTTAACATAGTATATAAATATAACACAATACACTTTCTCCCAGAAATAATATGCTTGACTCACTAAACCAATAGAGCATCTGCCGTTTGGCTATTAATGTATTTGCTTTCAAATTTAACCATTTCAAATTGGTCATGCGGCAGTAGTAACAATGAAATTGCAAGCGAGTTTCCTGCGTTTTCCGCTTCTTGAATCTTATGCAGTATCTCTAGTTTATTTTCGTTTATTGCATCAGTTTCTCTTCATTTGCATTTCTTATAATTTTGTATTTTTTAACTTATTTATGCATATTTTTTTCTTAATAATAGAGCATAAGAAGCAGATTGACAAAAAAGGAAATCATAACCTTGAGATTCCTAAAAACAGACAATTTCTGACTTTATAGCTCAAAAAGTAAATTCAAATCTTTTTTGAACTCTCTACCACATATTCAGGGAGCCTTCAATAGAAAAAAGTAAACAAGTTGATATGATTAATATTTTTGATCATAAACACGGAAAGAACAAAATTTAAATAAGTTTCAGGAGAAATGTACATACATAAAAACTTATCCTTTGCTGTTAGAGAGTAATTTTAAACTTAAGTGAACATTATGTTAACTCTGGATACAAAAATAAAAACTCCTTTTTTCTCTCTCGTGGCGGATGCTGCCAGTTGAACTTAATCTTTAATTGAAATATATAAAACAAGTAATAGATGAATGAAGAAGTATTTAGCAGCATAATTGCAATCTTGTTGGAATATATTGAGAGTGTGAACTCAATAATACTGAGGTGACAAAGATTTAGCATTTTCATTTCAAGTTGAAAATTCTACTTACATCTGGTGCCATCTATTGGTAGATACATGCAAATTAAATCTCCAACAAACTAAAAATTAATATAATTTGAATTTAATGAATGTGAATTAAACAGATTGAAAATGAACACAGTGTCTCCGGCCTCCGCCCGGCGAAGTGCAGCAACCTCGACGTGGCATGGACTCAACAAGTCGTTGGAAGTCTTCTGCAGGAATATTGAGCCATGCAGTCTCGATAGACGTCCATAATTGTGAAAGCGTTGATGGTGCAGTGATTTTGGGCACGAACAGACCTCTCGATGATGCCCCATAAATGCTCTGATGCGGATTCATGTCGGGCGATCTAGGTGGCCAGATCATCGTTGAATTGTCCAAAATGTTCTTCAAACCAATCGCGAACAGTTGTGGCCCGGTGACATGGCGCATTGTCATCCATAAAAATCCCATCGTTGTTTGGGTACATGAAGTCCATGAATGGCTGCAAGTGATCTCCAAAGTAGCTGAACATGTTATTTCCAGTCAATGTTCGGTCCAGTCGCACCAGAGGACCAAGTCCATGCCATGAAACAGCCCACACCATTACGGGAGCTACCACCAGCTTGAACAGTGCCTTGCTGACAGTTTAATCCATGGCTTCGTGGGGTCTGCGCCACACTCGAACCCTACCATCAGCTCTTACCAACTGAAATCGTGACTCACGGACCATGCCACGGTTTTCCATTCATCTAGACCAATCGATATGCTCACGCCCACGAGAGTCGCCGCAAGCAATGTCGTTCTGTCAGGCAAAGGCAGCACCTTTCGAATCGGCCTTCCTCTCTCTGCTGAATAGCCCAGAAAGCCAAATTTATCCGCACAGTTCTAACAGACAAGTCCCTTGTACGTCCCACACATTGATTTCTTGTTATTTGACGCAGTGTTGCTTGTCTGTTAGAATTTACGACTCTTGCAGACGCCGTCTCCGGTCGTTAAGTGCAAAAGCGGCCTAATACCGTGCTGCCCGTGGTGGGATGTTATGACTGAAATTTCATACCTTCGGCACACTCTTGACACAGTGGATCTGGGAATGTTGAATTCTCAACGATTTCGAAATGGCATGACCCATGCGTCTAGCTCCAATCCAATATTCCATGCGTCAAAGTCTGCTAATTCTCAAGGTCGTGCGGTCATCATCACGTCAAAAACCTTCACATGAATAACTTGAACAGAAATGAAAGCTCTGCGAGCACTGCGTTTATACCTGTTCTACGCGATGCTACTGCCATCTGAAAATTTGCATATTGCTGTATCCCATGACTTTGTCACTTCAGTGTATAAGGGTGAGAAGGTGTGAATATCAGTGTGAATAAACCTCATTTTCTAGCGTGTCAGTCCAGAGATGAAAATTGATTTCAGCCAAGTTCGATATCCTTTTACGTTTCGTTGCATTTGAAATGATTAATATTTTTGTTATTCGTGTTAAATATTAAAATTTTTTATTGTTATTAAAATATTTAACATACAATTGAATTACTTCAGTATATTTATTATCGAGTCCTAGAACGCAGCATAATAATGCAACCAGTAGGAATTTATTTTGCTTGCAAAAAACAACAGGAAATAAAAAAGACCAGTAGGACAAAGTAAAGTAATCGACAAAAACTAAAAAACATAACAAGTGGTTTTTCGTTTTGCCTCAAATGATTATGGAAAATGAAATTTAAAAAAATTCTTTATTTGCACACAATTTCTACGAAAATGATTTTACACCCAAATGATTTCGTTCTCTTTTATAAAAGAGGAAAATTTCTTTTATAAAACATCCTCCCACTGACCTGCCAGAGAAGGGGAAATCTTTGACAATCATCCTGAAAAGGGATCACTTAAATACTTTTTCAAAAGCTGCGGTGTTTCGAGGGATTACTTTTGATGTCGTCTCTTGTTTTAATGACTTACTCATAGAAAGTTCAAAAGAGATTTCTCTTCTCTAGTGGAACTGCAATTTGCTGAATGATGTGTTTAGTTGCTTCTAAATTTTTGATGGAAGTCGAGACATAAAACTTTGAGGCCCCAAATTGGAGTAATTTGATTCCGAGCATTTAGGATAATTATTTTTTTATAGTAAACAAAAGCGTTATGCATCATATGGCTATTTTTTTTCACACGATATAAGAAATATTAGTTTAACATGCATGTTTATATCTGTATTTGCTGAATAAAATTTACTAATTACGATTTTGCATGCATAAGTGAGAAGTATAATATTTTCAGTATCTATGGCAGAAGAAAATGCTTACAAAGGATTTAAAGCTGCGAGTATGATGACCGAAAAAAGTTTTTTTCTTTCAATTTCAAATTTAATAGAATTTAATAATAAAGGTAAAAGAACATATGAAAAAATTATAGAATGTGTTTATAAATGACTGAAATGAAATGGTTTAAAAATTAAATTAAATAAAATCTTTATAAACCATTTATTTTTCAGTCTCACATTTTAGAAAAACAATTTTGGTAAAAAATTAAATGATAATTATAATTTAAATGGCATTTTTCTATATGGCAAAAATGGTTTATATATGCACTCGAAAGTATCTATTAACGTCTATATCTCAATGTATGTGTGTGTTCATTGTAAATTTATAAAACTATATATTGCTAGATATTGTTTCATTTTTTATAACGCATATGTAATAAAGAATTTAAAACACTGCTCTTTATTACAACGAATCCAAATTTATATTATGTCAGCCATAACACACTTTAAAAAATATTATCGAAGAAAACAGCAACATTAAATACAATTTTTCACTTTAATTGTTCTCTTATATTCTGAAGAATATTTCCTCCGCTTTGCTGTAAAACACTTTTTTTTCTCATTTTCAGCTTCACTCGAAGCACTTTTCCCATTTTTTTTCAAAGAATGATCCAGTTGTTTTTTCCATGTTATGGGAGCATTTGAAGTAGCTGGCCGACGTAAACTCTTTGTTTTCAGAGTTTATTGAGTCATAGAAAACGCATAGAAGGCGGGACTTGAAATAAAAATCGTTCCATTTCATTTTAAATGTATTTCTGAAAAAGACTATGAATTTCAAGTTTGGAACAAAATAGATTTAAAAAATATGAATCATAAAGAACGAAATTAAGTTACGTTTTCTGAAAAAATGCTGCTAGTAAATCTTTTTTTTCCACGCATAAAAATATAAAAGCAGATCTACTCTAAAAAAACACTAAACTATAAACTAGGGCAGCAGTAAACTGCATGTAGACTCGTATTTTTAATAAAGGCAACACTTCATGCTTTTTTTCTATCTGCAATTCCAAACGCCTGCAGAAAAGTGTGTGTTACCACTTAGTAAAACTGTTTAATGATATTGAAAGTCATACTTTTCATACTTTGCATTCATGATGAGTAATTTACATTTCCAAACTATTCAAGGTTTAGATCTGACGCTTGAAAGTCTCTCTCTTTTTACATTTTTCTTTATCCTCAAAATATTCGAAATTAATAAAACAAAACGCTTCTTATGAAAGTTAAAGTGCTTTTGCTAGTTTATGTTTGCAGTGTAAGTACAGTAATATTTCAGTCGAATTTTAAAAGTTTTTCCCCTTTTTATTTTTATATTAGATATGGCGCCTCTCATTAATTTATACTTCTGTTTTATTACTCTTTGAGAAATATTTAGTGAAAGTGCAGTGAATACGTAGAAATTATTGTTTATTATAGATGTCTCAAAATTACTTTATTTATTAGTCATAAAACAGATTAAATTTCCACAAAATAATAATGAGGGTTTCCAGCAATATTAGAGGAAATAGTACATCAGGACTCTCTTATATTAGGGCAGCCTTAGGAAAAGCAATGTGTGACTTTATGTCACTAATCATTTTCAATTAATTATTATCATATCCATTTGGAAGTTAATCAATAAACCGCTACATTTAATCCTTCATGAATCTGAAATTTTATATATATATTTTCATTTATTTATAAAGCATTTATCTTGAATTTAGACAACACATGTTAGAAAGCTACAGAGAGCACACAAAGAAATCATAAACTTGATAATTTCCCTGACTTTAGTGGCTTCAGAAAAATATCCAAACCTAGACTTCTACTCTGCATATTGAGAGGAGGTAGAAAAATTTATATGCATTAATATTTTTGATTTTAAGATTGAATGTTAAAAATCAAAACTTAAAAACAAGCTCAGTGCTGAAAATATACATAAAAACTTGATTCTCGGGTAGTGATATAATTTTAACATTTGGATAGTAAGTTCTCTGATGACTAATATCTGATAATAATTTTAACATCTGATAATTTGTTCTAATTTTAACATCTGATAATGACCTTTGATTCAAAAATAAAGACATTTTTTCTTGTGGTGGATGCTAAGTTGAACATAATTTTTATTTAAACATAAAAATCAACCTGATTTTTTTCCTGCATAAAAAACTAGAAAAGAGAGAACATTGTACTCTTCAAATTGGGACATCTTTTTATGTTTCGTTGAATTTGAAATGATAAATATTATGTTATTGTAAAATATTACACTTATTGTTATTTTAAATAGTTAAATTAAATTGAAAGATTTCATATATTTATTATGAGTCCTAGAATTTAGTATAATAATGCAAACCTTTAGATTTACTTTTTGCTTTGTTTTTATTTTTTGTTGTCTTTTTTCTGCAAAGTAATCGACAAAAATTAAAAACATAACAAGTGGATTTCTGTTTCGTCCAAATGATTATGGAAATTGAATATTCTTTGTTTATTATTATTCTATTCTTTCTTTATTTATATGCCATGGTTAGATCGTCAAACTAAGCTTTATGAGCATGTATTATGCACACACACAAACATAAATGAAATTTTGGATGCATACATTCTTTTAGATTGTATTTTGCTGAAATTGAAAATTATGAATGTATTTTAAATGAAAATATTTAAAAAATTAAATTCTAAACTAAACTACAAACCACATTTACTTTTCATCTCACATTTCTGAGAATAATTTTGTGAAATACAAAAGATTGCTAGTTACTACTGCCAATAATACTTAACAAAGGCTTGTTTATAATTTAAATAACATTTTGAGCATTTTAAATCGTAAATTTATAATTTAAATCAATGTTCTCAGTATGGAGACATTTATATATGCCTTCGTATAGCAATCGATGTTAATATTTCAATGTTATAAATAGTTCATTAGGTGAGTTCATTCCAAATTCATACAAACTATACTTTTCTAGATATTGTTTCATTGTTATAGCGCCTATGTAATAAAGAATTTAAAACATTGATCTTCATTAAAACAAATTCAAGTTTATGTTATATCAGGCATAAGATATTTTAAAACAATATTGTCGAAGAAAACAACAGCATTGAAAGACAATTTTATTTTATTCGTTCTCTTAAATTCTGGGAAAATTTCCTCCTCTTTGCTGTAAAACACTTATGTTTCTCATTTTCAGATTCATTCGAAGCAATTTCCTATTTTTTAAAGAATGATAATACTGTTTTTGCCACGTGATGGGAGCATTCGAAGTAGCCGGCCCACGTAAACTCTTTTTGTTTTCAGAATTTATTGAGTCATGAAAACGCATAGAAGTCGAGACTTGAAATAAAAGTTCAATTTCGTTTTAAATGTATTTATGATTTTCAAGTTTTGAAAAAAATAAAATAGATTTAAAAATGAGAATCATAAAGAACGAAATTAAGTTAGAGGTTTCTGAAAAATGTTGTCTGTAAACCTTTTTTTCTTCCTGTGTAAAAATTTAAAACTAAAACTATAAACTATAAACTAGGGTAAAACTACATAAACTAGTATTTTAATAAAAACACTTTTTTTTTCTATCTGCATTCCAAAGAATAGTAAATAGCTACCAATTTTAAAACTTAATGACATTGAAATATTTTTCATACTTTATTCTTGATAGAAATTTTTTTTCAACACATTCTGTATTTATTAAGCATTTTTTTCCTTTTTTAGTATTTTGCTTTATTCAAAATATTCGAAATTTAAAAACAAAAATGTTTTAGTGAAATGTTTTTTGCTAGTTTATATTTATGTAGCAATAGTATTTTATAATCTAAATTGTTTAAATTTTTTTTTAATTTTAATTAAAAAATATTGATAAATTGTTTTATATTTCTGTCATATATTTGTTGAAAATATAAAAGCTGTAGTGAATACGAATTATTAGATATTATAGAAACCTCGAAAATGCTAATAAAATTTAATATTCTTAATCGATTTAAATTTCAAATTGATGCATTTACTATCAATAAAATCGTGTCATTTAATTCTTCAGACTCTGAACTTTTTTTTTTTTTATCTTATTTAAAAATATTTTATTTTAATAATAGACATAGGAAACACAGTGACAAAAAGAAATCATAACCTTGGCATTCGAAAAACAGAAAATTTCTGACTTTATGTCTTCAGAAACAAAAAATCTAAAACTTTTTTGACTTCTACTCACATATAGAGTGGAGGTCAAAAGAAAATAATCAAATTGATATGATTAATATTTCTGATTACAGCACTGAATGAAAATAAAATTTTAAATAAGTTACAGTAGAAAATGTACATAAAAAGCATATTCTTCATGATACAAATTTAACGTCTGATACTAAGTTAATTCTGAATCAAAAATAAAACGTTTTTTCTCGTGCCGTATGTTTAAGTCAAGATTAATTTTAATTGAAATATAAAATAAACCCTTTTTGTTAGCGTAAACAACTATGAAGATAGAAAATTGTATTCTGCCAATCTCGATATCTTTTATGTTTATTTGCATTTGGAATGATAAATATTTTTGTTATTGTTAAATATTAAATTATTTTATTGTTATTAAAACAGTAAAAATCAAATTGAAATATTTATATATGTATTATAGAGTCCTAGAATTCAGTGTGATAATGCAACCGGTAGGATTTATATTGTTTCAAAAAACAACAAGAAATAAACACAAAGTAATCCACAAAACTAAAACATAACAAGTGGATTTCGTTTTGTTCACATGATTAGGGAAAATAAATTTAAAAATATTCTTTATTTGCGCACAATTTCTATGGTATACCGTTCACCCAAATGATTTCGTTCTTTTCCAATTTTTCCTCTCTCTTATAAGACATCCTCCCACTGATCGCCAGTGAAGAGGAAATCTTTGATGATCATCCTGAAAAGGGATCACTTAAATACTTTTCAAAGCTGTGGTGTTTCGAGGGATTACTTTTGATGTCGTCTCTTATTTTAATGACGCTCCAGCCTTCAAAAGAAACTTATCTTCTAGTGGAACTGCAATTTACTGAATAATGTGTTTAGTCGCTTAAAATTTTTGATAGAAGTCGAGACATAAAACTTTGAGGCCCCAAATTGGGGTATTTGATTCCGAGTATTTAGATAATTATTTTTATATTTGATCATTAGATCATTAAACAAGGCTTTTATACATCGTATGGCTATTTTTTTTCACACATTATATGAAATAGTTATTAACATGCATTTTATAGTTGCATTTGCAGAAATTGAAATTTACAATTACGAGTTTTTGCATGCATAAGGGATAAATACATTATTTCAGTAACTATGGTTGCAGAAAATTTATATAGGATTTAAAGCTGCGAGTATGATCGTCTAAAAATGTTTTTATACTAATTTTAAATTTAATGGAAGCGAACATATAAAATCATAGAATGTGTTCAAATGACTGAAATGAAAAGTTTGAAAAATTAAATTGAATCAAATTTTTATAAACCATTTATTTTTAATTTCTCATTTCAGAACATACTTTTCGTACAAAATTAAAGATAACTAGATTATATATGCAGCCGAATATCTATTAATGTTTATATTTCGTTGTTATAAGTAGATTTCAATGTGTATATGTGAGTTCATTGCAAAATCATAAAACTGTACTTCGCTAGATATTGTTTCATTTTTTTATAACGCATATGTAATAAAAAATTTGAAATATTGCACTTTATTACAACGAATTCAAATGTATATTTTGTCAGCCATAACATACTTAAAAAAATATTGTCGAAGAAAAACAGCAACTTTGAATACAATTTTATTTCATTCGTTCTCTTAAATTTAGAAGAAAATTTCCTCCTCTTTCCTGTAAAATACTTATTTTTCTCATTTTCAGCTTCATTCGAAGCACTTTCCTATTTTTTTTAAAGAATGATCAGGCTGTTTTTGCCATGTGATGGAAGCATTCGAAGTAGCCGGCCGACGTAAACTCTTTGTTTTCAGTAATTATTGAGTCATGAAAACGCATAGAAGTCGTGACTTAAAATAAAAAGTCCCATTTCATTTTAAATGTATTTCGAAAAAGACTATGATTTTCAAATAGATTTAAATTATGATTTCTAGATTTAAAAATATGAATCATAAAGAACGAAATTAAGTTACGTTTTCTGAAAAATGTTGCCTGTAAGCCTTTTTCCTCCACACATAAATGTATAAAACTCTAAAAACACTATAAACTAGGATAGAAGATTACATAAACTAGTATTTTAATAAAAACACCATGTTTTTTTTTTTTCTATCTGCATTCCATCGCGTAGTAAATTTCTTGTTACCAATTTAAAACTGAATGATCTTGAAATATTTTTCCAATTTTATTCATCATAGAAATTTTATTTTCAACATATTCAGCATTCATTAAGCATTTTTTTAAAATATTTTTTTATTCAAAATATTCTAAATTTATAAAACAAAAATGCTTTAATGAAAGATTTTCTGTTAATTTTTAGCTAGTTATATTTATGTGGCAGTGTTAGTTTTTTAGTTTTATTAAAAGACATTGATTAATTATTTTTATACTCTTGTTATATTTGTTGAAAATATTACAGCATGTAGTGAATACGAATTTTTGGGTACTATAGAAGCCTCAAAATTGCCTATAATGGTAAATATTCATAAACGGTTTAATTTCTGTAAAATATTAATAAATGTTTCATCGTAATATTAGATGTACCAAGAACCTTATCTCACAGAAATAATATACTTAACGCACTAAGACAATTGGCCATCTGCCGTTTTTTTTGTTAATGTATTTGGTGTCAATTTAGTCACTTCAAATTGATGCAGACATTATCACTAAAATCACCTCATTTAATTCTTCAAAAATCTGAATTTGTTTTATTTTGTATTTTTATCTTGTTTATCTAATAATAGAAGTAAGAAGCACAGTGGCAAAAGAAATCATAACCTTGACATTCTAAAACAGGCAATTTCTGACAAATGGGTTCAGAAAAAAACGTTATCCAAACTTTTGTTGAATTCTACTTATATATTCAGTGGAGGTTCAAAAAAAAAAAAATAATCAAGTTAATATTTTTCATTATAACACTGAATAAAAATAAAATTTAAATAAGTTACATTAGAAAATGTACATAAAAACACATTTTCATGATATAAATTCAACTTGTCTAATATTAAATTTACTCTGATACAAAATAAAAACTTTTTCTCATGGCGGATGTTAAGTCAAACTTAATTTTAATTGATGAGCTTATTTTATAAAATAAACTCATTTTTCTAGCTTAAACAAACTGAGAATAGAACATTGTATTCATCCAAGTTCGATATTATTTTATGTTTCGCTGCATTTGAAATGATAAATATGTTGCTATTGTTAAATATTATTTTTTATTGTTATTAAAATAGTTAAAATGAAATTCAATTATTTCGTATATTTATTATCGAATCCTAAAACTTAGTGTATTAATTTTCTTTTATTTTGCATTTTACTTTTATTATTAGCAATTTTATCTTTTTTTTTTTTTTTGAGTACCATTTAACTTGAGTTTTTAGAAATTTTATCTTGTATTTCTACTAAAAATTAATTAAGCAGCCAATTAAATTTTAAAGCATATTTATGAATTAAGATGAGGAGGTTTAAGGGGTATTTCCCCCTGTTGGTACTCTGTAATCGGTACGCCAGTTGCCAGTGTATTAATGCAACCTTCAGGATTTATTTTATTCCAAGAAATAAACACAAAGTAATCGTCAAAAACTAAAACATAACATGAGAATTTCGTTTTCCCCAAATGATTATAGGAAATAAATTTAAAAAAAAAATTCTTTATTTGTACACAATTTCTATGGTACCGTACACCCAAATGATTTCATTCTTTTCGAACTATTCTCTTTTATAAAACATCCTCCCACTGATCGTCAGTGAAGGGGAAATCTTGATAATCATCTTGAAAAGGGATCACTTAAATACTTTTCAAAGCTGCTGTGTTTCGAGGGATTACTTTTGATGTCGTCTCTTATTTTAATGGCTCACTCCAGCGTTCAAAGAAAGTTCTCTTCTCTAGTGGAACTGCAATTTGCTGAATGATGTGTTTAGTCGTTAAAAATTTTTGATGGAACTTGAGACATAAAACTTTGAAGCCCCAAATTGGGGTATTTGATTCCGAGTATTTAGATAATTATTTTTATATTTATGATTAGATCATTAAACAAAGCATCGTAGGACTATTTCCCCCCCATTTTAAGAAATATTGGATTAATATGCATTTTTTGTTTGCGTTTGCTGAAATTGAAAATTGTATATATTGACATAGCTGTTTTTGTATTATTGAAAGATCTTTATGTTTTGCAAAAAAAAGATTATTTTCAATGTTGATGTTTATGATAATGAGTTCTTTATCATATTTTAATTAATTTATATAGTGAAATATTAATAACCTGCATAGAAAGAAATAAGGAAGATTTGAAATTTATCTCCTTTAGATATTCTTTTTACGATTTTGTTTAGTATATTCATGTTAGTAGTTTGAAGGGTTTTTGTTCCTGCACATAAATAACTATTCAAAAGCACTTATATTCAGTTTTGATTGATAACGTTTTGGTAAAAAAAAAAGGCTAATTGATGTTAAGGCGGAAAATTTAAAGTAAAGCAAGGCTGTATCACTTGATACAGATATATGACCTTCAAAAGAAATAAAGAAATAAGAATATTACAAATGATATAAATAAATTTATTCATGATAAATAAATTATACTATATAATTATTTATTGAAATGATGCTCCCTAAAACAGTTATTTACTTTTTTTAAATAATATCTAAAAACTTCATGTTATCCATTTAATATACTTTTTAGAAACATTCAAATGTGTCTATTTTAAAACTAAATTCTACAATATTATAAAAAAGTTGTCAGAACACCCTGTTAAACTTTTTTTCCAATTTTCTTTGATGCAATAAATAATATAGGGATATTTATCATGAATGTTATTTAAAAAGACACAAAAAATGACAAATGAAAACGACAATACAGAGGTGAGCTTCATAATCCTTATTAATATAAAATAAGGGATTTATCTTTTTCTCCTTTCCTACAATATGAATTATAACTTTTACTGTATTAAAATATTTTTGTCATTTTGGAGAAAATGTTAAATATTTGTTATAGAACTTTATACCATAAAGTAAAATTTATTTAATATTTCCCAATATAAATTTCATATAAAAAGTATTTTTTTTTTCTTTTCAATTTGATTTCTTTACATTTCCATGCAATAAATACTACAAAACATTAATATACAAAATTAAAAAAACTCTTTTTAATTAGCTAAAAATGGAATTTTAGATTATCTCCTTTTTTAAATATTTAATGGATGGACATTATTATGATAATTTTATAAAGATTAATTATAACTAGCTATTTTAACACATTTTGATTAAAATTAAATTTTTCATTAAATATTTATGCTAACAGTTAATTAAAAAAATTAAAACAAAGAGAAAAACAAAATTCAAATCTAAAACAATTATTTTTATAAATTAAAGGAAAACAGAATTAAATCAAATAATTTTTCTTTAGAATTATTTTTAAAATTTTATTAAAACTTTCCAATAAGCTCTTTTCTAAGCTTTAAGAAGAAAAAAAAAAGGCTTTATGCCTTTACTTCTACAACTATTTTTAAAACAAGATGTTTCTTGCGGTTTTCTACGAAATCTTTCCGTTCTAATTTTTAAAAGTTATTTTTACTTTATCTATTATCTCCCACCTTATTATATTTTACACCAAACGAAACTAATGAAATTTTCTTCCCTTGTTTGCCTTTTTTTCCCCTGAACACTTCCTCCACATAAAAGTTATTTCTGAAAGAGAGTGAAAACAAACGAGACACTTGCCACTAATTTATGACGGAACTTCGGAGTTACGAACTAAAAATGACGATGTTTGCTGGATTTGTCATATTTTTTTAAATACTAAATAGATTTAAAAATTGCTTTTAGAATTTTTCTCGAATAAACAACTATTAAAATAAATACCACAAGAAATATAATGAGGGCCTGTTGTTTTGGTAGAAATACATGGGATTAAAGACAGTTATGCATTTTTTATGTTTTGCGGACGTTATCTGCACAAATACGGTATGAGGAGTTTACCTCTGATCTTTGAAAATCAAGATTTTTATTCTCCTTTGGTTCTATGGAGAGTTTCATTCTTTTTCATTTTTTACTATCATTTTATCAGTTCTTCTCGTCCTTGTATGTGTTGTTTTCTTCAGTATTTTATTACACAGGATGAGTGCCTTCTACTTTGACATGAAAACGGCGGCATTCATTGTTTTACACTTGTGAAAAATGCAATTATAATATCGTAGAACGTGCTTGATTTAGTACGAAAAGGCACTTTACACACAATGAAGCTTAGAACAGAATATGTAAAATGTTAGTTTGCTCACACTTTCCAATACTCTTATGCCATGAAAGACGAAATTAAAAAAAGAAAAATTTAATAAAACATTCTTTTCGATGTTCAATATTCTCTCTATTATATACAATGTAGATATGGACGTCTGTTATATCATACAGCTTATTTTGTAGCATATCAGATGACTCGATAACCCAATCATAACTAATATGCCTTTAAAGCCCCGCATTGTTGGTGCTTGCTGCTTGAGATAACTCCATAAAAATAGTCCAATGGGTAAGTCAATGTCCAATGCAAGTCTATAAAAATAGTCCAATGGGTAAGTCCAATGTCAATGTCCAATGTAAGTCCATAAAAATAGTCCAAAGGGTCAAGTAATCATAAGATAAGGCGATATATTCTACTATTGGCAAATCACTAAAAATATATCCGGTGATTTGATACTGGAATGTCTACATCAGGTAATGTTTTAGTTTTTACATATTGGTAATGTTATACTTTTTTACATGTTTTACATATTGTAACCCAAATGGAGTTGGAGTTGAGGCAATGGCAGATTCTTATTAAAGTGAGATATAATGCCCTACAGAAACTCCAAATACCGTATCACGCAGCAGTAAATGTGGCCCTTAAAAAAAAGTCAATCAGCATGTTATTCAAAACTCCGCTCCAAACATTATTCGATCAGCGGATTTAATGTCGAATTTCAACCGGACATGTAGGATTTTCAGCTCCTAATAATGGGCCCAAGATGCTTTTGCACTGAAACAAGACAGCTCTGTAATTAACTTTTTTTACTATCTCTCGTATCATTTTGAGAAAGGGAATGATAATATTTTTACTCAGGTGTTTTTACTGAGGTTACACTAGATGATTCTAGAACCAATCTCATCATGCAGTGCATAGCTACTTAGAATACAACGTTTATGGCCATAGATATAGTCGATATCAAGTCAAGGAGGGGTTTGGTTTGGCTTGGTCTGTCGCTCTACGGTCATATGGTGCACACTTTAGGCTAAACAGACCGGGACCTACAGTTTAAAGTGGATTCAGAACCACTACACACACCCATGGCACCGCCGAGACTCGAACTCGAAACCTGTGGTACCGAGCGCCAGAGAGTCAAGGACAGGATTTGACTTAGTCGCTATCCTTTATACATAATAAATGATGTAGATAATGTACTATTATATATATATGTATATATATATATAATATATGTATATATATATATATATATAATATATGTATATATATATATATATAATATATGTATATATATATATATATATATATAATATATGTATATATATATATATATATAATATATGTATATATATATATATAATATATATTAATAATGGTAGAGCATCAAGATATTGAAAAGCCGTAATTTTAAAAAAATGTTTTCTATCAAAAAGTATAATTGATGCAATTGTTTTTTCGACTTTATAACGATATTTCTGTTTTATTATCGCAATCATTGCGATATTTAGCGAAAAAAAATGATATTCTGTCAGCCAATGAGTTTTACATGGATTTTCTTTTCGGTTGTAAGGACTACGAACCTATTCGAAAAACAAACTCAATTAAAATATTTAGAAATATATCTTTCATTTAAAGAGTTTTATGTTTCTCCCTTGTATGCACAAGAATTTTCGCATTTTCCTTTCTCTTTCAATCGGCGATATTAATCCTGTTCATTTTCGATTTTATAGAATCTTGAATAAACTTGTTTCATAGTTTGATATATCGAAGTCACTATCTTACTAAAATATACTGATGTGTAACAAATTAATATACGAAATGCTTATAAGACTCCTATATTTCAAAAAAAATATTTATTAAGAGAAAAATGTAAAAAAAAAAAAAACATATTTTATTACCTATGTAAATTGTTTAAATAAATAATTTAATTCAAAATTATTTATGACAAACAATTTATGAAAAACAGTTGTTGCATATTAAAATGAGAAATAGAAAAGTTTAGAAACCAAATTAAACAGGAAAATAATTCGGTTTCATGATTAAAAACATCCGTCACAACAAGTATAATAACAAAAGTTTCTTACAATCAGTAAAAAGCACATTAATAAATAGCTATATAGTGTGAGATAAAAACTATAACAAACAACGTCTTCTTAAAACAACAATGTACCTTCATAAAATATAAAATATATACATCGAAATTCAATATTTGATAATGCACAACAACAACATAAATGCGACTACAATATTTGATAATGCACAACAACAACATAAATGCGACAACAATATTTGATAATGAATTTATTTTAATGTGACAGTTCCTTTTCGATTACTGTTGATTACATTTAAATTAAATGCATATGCAATTAGTGAAATAAAAATATGCATATCTAAATGTTATTGACAATGCTTATTTAATTTTATTTAACGATGATCCGCAACTTTCATGTTAAAGTGTTTGTTTTCTCTATCATACATATGCGTACTGCAAATTAGATACACTAATGTTTAGTCAAAAATGAAATATAGTTTTAACATTTATAAGCATGCACCTACTCCCATGAACTTCTGGTGATAGAATTAACTTTACTTTCAATTAATTCAATAACATTCTAATTCTATGCTCTAATTCAAGTACATTCAATAAATTTGACATTTTAATGGAAGACAATTAAATTAATGGTGTAACTTGATTATTGAGCAATTATAAAAAAATCACTTTACATGTATTATATATGTATTATCGTTTCAAATATAAATTGAAGCCTATTCCAAAATTGCTGTATAAATAATTATATTCTACAATGTGTATTATTTTTACTCTCTTTATAAATAAAGCATAAAGTTTTGTTTAATTGGCTGAATTGTATCGTATAAATTCACACCCACGCGAATGTGTGATTTTGTTGCTAGTTTTATTTACAATCATAACAAAGCTACATATTAAAAAACATAATAGCATCCATGAAGTTACTTAAAATCATAAAATCATAGAAATATATTTCATTATATGAAATTTAGAAGCAATTATAAGGCGCATTATAACATTAATGTATATTGTTTAAATTCTACTTTATAAAAACTGTTAAATTTTTTTCATGTAAATCTAGAATCATATGCAAGGAAGAATTTCCTATGTATTATACATAAAGTATTGATTTAAATAAACAGAAACACATTCTTTAGGGTAAATTATATTTACGATATAAAGAAATCATTCATTTATTAATATTTGAATTTCATAATGAATTAATACTCAATGTGATTTGAAATAGTTAATTTTTTTCTATGGAGTATTTCTTATATAATATTTAAAAATATATTGTTTAACTGAAAAGTATTTACGTATTTAATATATAAGAAATGTAATGTTTTGCGTACCCTTTGTTTATTTTTCAATAAAATAAAAGATACATATTAATTTATTGCTGATTTCATAAAAAAAAAATTTAAAGCTTTAATATTGCCATTTCAATTTTTTTTCTTCTCTTTTCTTACAACAGTTTTCAGGAACTTTTTTTTTCCAGAATCAAGCTGAGCACAAATAATTAATTTTCTATTAATTCGTCAACGAAAAAAAGTAAGCTTAATCATAAACTGGAGTAACTTTTAAATTTTATTTTTTCATATTTTTTTATTCTCTTTTAATCAAAAATGCGTTTCTTTATCATACGTGGGTGTAGTTTAATTAATAAGCAAATTGGAAAATCTTTTTATTTTTATTTTCATTGAAGCTAAAATTAGCTTAATTTTCATTGATACTATTTCTATTTTTTTATTTTTATTAATATTATAATTTAAGAATCAAGTTAGTAAATACAAAGTTAAGTTATAATTTGATACAAAGTTTAGACTCGAAAGTCGTCCCATAAACTTTTGACACTTCAGTAACTTATAAATATTGACAGCACAATCTGTTTATTGCATGCTAGTATTACATTTTTTCCCAATAAGGTTTAATAATATATTTAAAGTAATTTCTGAAATTTTAAAAATAACATAGCACTGCAAAATAAATGTGAAATAAAATAACTTACAGTTACTTCCCCAACCTACTATTGCTTGCTTAACTCGAATGCTTTATTTTAAAAAATAATGTAAAAAATACGAAAAATAATTGTATATATATATATATATATATATATATATATATATATATATATATACTTAATAATATATTTTATTATATATCTATAATACGTATATGTGTGTTGAAGATCTTATTAAATAAAATATTATAAAAGAAAAACATTTTTATTATTTAAGTTTCATGCTTTTGCCACTTATGGGAATGAAAATGTTGAAAAGAATAAATGAAAAGAATGCTTATGGATGAGCCAACAAAGAGTTGTTGATACAGTTAAATGAGGAACTGCTCTCATCTAACTGCTGCATCAAATTTCATTTTATAATAACATATTTTTCGAAAATCGTTTTAAAATGTTAGCAAATTCAGCTAATGACTATCTGTTTACTTTGCCTGTACTAACTTTTCTAAATTTTATCACAAAGCTGGTTTATGTCAAAGCTCTTCGAATGTAATACTGTTATGTCAACTGACTGAAATAATATTTCATCATAAAACATAAAAGAGGACATAATTACGTTCCGTAAACCGTTAACAATCAAAGGACTCGCATATGAATTACATAAAAATTAAAAGTATTATTTCCTGCAAATATTTTAAACCACATTATTAATCTTGCTATTCTGAATTCCATATTTATTCAGTCATCTGCGAAATCGGTATTAAATTCTCTTATGTTATTTTTTCTGGAATAAACCGAAACTATTTGGCGATATTCAAATTTTAATGCTCCCAAGTACAATTTAATGATTCTTTCTTTAAATTGCTAATATATTTAATTCTATGTAAGGTTGAATTTAAAGTTGATTTAAGCGCTAAAAGCATTTTAAATGCTATTAAAAATCTTGCACCTCAAATTCTATATTTTTTAAATTTCGGGATTTCAATTTACATATATATATATGAAACTAGAATGTTTAAGAATATCATAAATTATTTGATTGAACTTGTCTATTGTTCCTTATATCAAACATTTCTGGCAACTTTGATCATCCTTTGTTTAAATGCATTGTAAGGTATATGAAAACGCTGAAAAACTCCTTTGTTTTCTTCAAATATATGCATTTAGAAAGAAAGATTATTAAGTTATTTGAAAAATGATATAAATAAAAAAAATAGGTTGATAATTTTCTCATTTGCCAACGTTTATTCAGAATAGACTTGCAGAAAATGAAATCCAACATGTAAAAAAATTAGAATAAAATTAATGAAAACAATTTTTTCTAAGTAGAATAATTATTTCATTCAAATATAAAGATCACAGAATCATTTCAAGTGTAATGCAGGGATACAATAACAACAGCTGTAATCTCCACGATTTTGAATGCAAGCTTGCCCACACGTAAGCATTGCGTCGTACAGGTGCCGTAAGTCTCTTTTTGGTATGGAGTAGGCTTGTGTAAATTTTAACGTTACTGTTGATTTTAATTGCGATGACAAGAATTACCGATCAACTCCAGTTGACGAAGCGAAAAATTATAGGTTAAATATGCTTGTAGTACTCATCACAGATGCTAAATGACGTTAAAAGTAGGCTCCTTTTTTTGTCTACGTAATTGAGTTCAACCTTTTAGGTAGGAAAGGAATTTTAGCAGTTGATTTCAGCAATTATTTAACAGGGGTTTCCAGCCTCGGCGCTAGGTGAAATTTAGTGCTAATCGATTCAGTTCTTCTGATAGGAATTTTTTTGTCAGCAATTGATATTAGTTATTTAACAATGATTAACAGCCTTAACGCTAGGCCAGTTAAAATGTTCAAGTGTTTGATATGAAAAGGTTATATACTGTATCACCCATAGTTGAGTTGAACTCACATGAACTGTGTTATTTTTAACTGCATATAAGTTTACTATAAAAAAGTTAAAACTTAAAGAATTCTTACTGAACATTCACAGTTAATATTTATTTATTTTTTTATCGCTTTTGCTTTTGCATTTATTATTTTTAATGGCTTTGCATGTTTAAAGTATATATACAAAACACTCTTAATATTTTGAAAATATGATTGCTTTAATGGCCTAAAGATATTGGTTGTGATTATATCATATAGATTATTCAAGGAATTATATTATATACAATATAATGCACATATTTACTATTTAGGCATTTTCTGAACTTCCTTTTCATTAAACAAAGATGGTATAAAACATATTACAGTTCAATGTCTATTACAAACCACACTTAGTGATATATGCAATGGACTCACCCGCCCATCTAATTTGTCGATCAGGGTAACATCTAATGACTCATTATTTATCTGCTGATACATCATGACTGTTAGTGATATGTGGTGTATTTGCAAAGCCTCAGCTGTGCCTACATGAAGTTTAGAGATACTTAAAAGTCAATAAAGACAAAATATTAGTAACTCTGGGAATGTATTGTAGTAAAATCACGCTTTTAAATGCTACCATCACTTATAAATCACTTGAAAAATAGGTTTGTATAAACCTTCAGTTGTTCAATTATTTCAAAAATTTATTTTTAAATTTTCAGTTGTTCAATTATTTGAAAATTTTCTGCGGGACAAGGAAAGGGTTAATTGTTTGTATTGTTCGTTAAGATAATTGAGTGATTTATTTAACAGAATATTATTGAATTATACTTATACCAGGTTATTTTTAGGGTGAAGTTTATAATTATCCCCAACAATAGGAAGAGTAGGATTAGTGTAAACATAATTTGCCCTCTGATTTTTTACTTCTGTTTTGTGCAATGTCACAGAATGCTATTTACATAATAATATGGAATAAGCCTCCCATTTCATTTAATTGCAGGATTAGTTCCTTTTCACTTAATGACTTAATTGTAATTGTTATAAATGTAGTAAATAGGAATAAAACATACAGAGGAGCTGAAAAGTCTTATGATGTTCCAATATTCGTAATATATCATAGAATTAAAGTCAGAAAATCAGTATAAGAAAAAAAAAAAAAAAATAAACTAGTAAACGATTTACTAGTCGTTTACTTAATGTCGTATAGGTTGTTAAATTAATGTTCCTTATTTCAGGATCACAAATGGTTTTCCGTTGTTGTAACTAAGAACTAAAAATACTTTAAGATCTCAATAATACGTATCGATTCAAATTAGATTTCAAAGCTATCTGCTAGTGAAGGACTTACTAAAGGTTTATGAAACGACATTAATAAATTTCAGTTAAAAAATGAGCATCTGCAGAAATTACGAAAATACTAGTCAAATGACGCATTTGTTATTTTTGGGTTTTATAACGCACTAAAAAACTCGCAATGCTCAGTTTCTAAGGTTTTCGAATGTTTAAGTGTACAACGTAGACGAAATTGGTGTTGTTAATAATATATCTAGGATGACAGGCACACAAAAAAACGAGATGCTATTTACAATTCCTCTTCCTACCAAGCAATTACAATCCCTCTTACCATCTTCATGCCTTATTTTATTTGCATACTTAAATAATGTGACTTGACAATTGTTCATTTTTAAGGAAATGGTATATTTTTGGCTTTGGTAGATTAAATTTTAAGAAATTTTAGCAATAAAAATATACGTAGAGTGATTAATATATATATATATATATATTATTAAAAATTGATTAGATCTAGGGGGGGCATTAAATAAATTCTATGAAATAAATTACATTAAATAAGTTCTATAAATAAAATATTTTTATAAGCTGACAAGCAAAAAATTTTTTAATTTAAAAAAAAAATCAGCAATTTGTTAATGCATTTCTAACTGATCAAAGAAGATAGATTAAAATATTGACGATAGAAGTAATACATGCAAATTTTCAGTTTATTTTATTATGCTAAACTAAAAAGTAAGTGCAAATCACAAGAAATTAGGATATAAAAAATTAGTTTTATATCGGTTTGAACAAACACAAAACTTTATTTATAAAGAACACAATATAAAATCTTACCATTTAAATTTTAACAGAATTTGTGTAATAATAATCATTTAATCATTAAGTCAATTATCAAGCAATTATCAAGTCAATTATCTTGTCAGTGTCTTGTAATAGTCAATATCCGTATTCATTCAAATATTCAAAAAGGTTTTATTAAGGAAATTAATCAAATAATAAAAAAGTATTAAGTAAGATTTATGCATCAAAAAGAGGGAATGAAAATAAATAAAGAGCTATCAATTCATTTCACATTTTTAATTTTTTGCAAATATTTGTTAATTAAATAATTTAAAAATAAAAAACGAGGTTTTCATTTAACCAAGAAAATAAATATAAAAAAAAGCAATTAGTCCAGAGAAAAAAAAATGAGTTTCTAAGTGTTAGTGCTTTTACGTTGTAAGAAAAAAAAAGAAATATTTGAATTTAAAAAAAAAATTATTATTAAAAATATTGCGATTTCTTTAATATTGATGAGCTTATGATTTTATTGTCTTTCATTGTTCTTTAACCGTAATAATTGTACCAGCAGTATTAATTAAATATAGAATAATTATATATTAGCATATAGGGTTATTCATTTTTATATCAGTGTCAAATAATTTCTGTTTATTATTGTTGTTTAATGGATTTTGTCATTCATATTTTAAAAGTGTTTTTCAGAATTCTTAACAAATATCTGTTCATTTATTCTCTTTAACCAAAAATATTCACAAGTGTAAATAATCTGTATTTAACACGAAGAAAAAAAAAAATCCACATTAATAATCAGAAAATTTGCCTGAAGAATCAAGATAAGATATTTGTGGTTTTCTTAAAAAATCTCACAAGTTAAAAAATGGTTTTTGCCATGCTTTTGTAAGCAATCTCTGGAGTGTAAATAAGGTTTAGAGCAAAAAAATGTTCTTCTAAAGGTTTTCCCTCATTTTCTTTATTTTAGTTCTTATAATTTAATGAAATAAATAATAAATAAATAAAATTTGTTTAAAGATCAGTTAATTTTTTTCTTTGTTAATGTACAAAAAGGATCTCTTAGCTAAATATTCAATTCTTAATTTGGTTCACATAAAAAAAAACTACCTAGCTAGAGTACATTGTCTATATTTAAATAAACATCGAATAAAGGGAATTTCGTTTTCTAGGTATTTTTAAAAAAATATAGATATCATGAGGCTTTTTTAAGGAATGTAAAAAATTAAATCATATTTAATTAATTTTTTTTTTTTCAGGTTTTTCCATCATTTTTCAAGTTCCTCTTTAAATGATGTTAAATATGAATTTTGAAATTTTTGAAGAAAAATAACGCAAAGGGTACACAGAAATTACTAGTTGTTTTCAATTTACTTCAAGGTCAAATTTTCATTTAAAAATAATTAATATATATACATATATATATATATAAATTCATTCTTCTTTCGAATAGATTTAATGAAGTTATAATGGAATTAAATAGTAAAAAAGAGTGAAATTAAATTATTTCCAAGGCAGGAAACAAATAAAAATATTTTGCACATTATGTAAAAAAATAAATAATAATATGTTTTCTTAATTAACAAGAACAAATTTTATAATTTTTTTGGAGCATGACAAGTTAATTAGTTCTCTCTTATAGACTCATGCTTTTGAAATATGATGATTAGTTATAAGATTAAAAATAAAAATTCTTAGAATTTTTATGAGAAATATTTTAGTAATCACTTCTACTGCATTACAGATAAATGAAGCAAAATAAGGATTAGACATTTGAATATACCTGTGTTTCTACCTGCTGTGTGTACTAAATAATGTTAAACACAATATTATTTAGAAATTCTTTGTAATACATAGAATTTTTAAATAGTTGATAATTTATAAGTCAAAAAATTTGGTATCGTTATTTTTCACACCGAAAACGAAAGGGGGTTTGCCTAATAAACTTAATTTACACTCAAAGCTTTAAATATGTGTATTTCATTTAGTTAAAGGCAGGTAAATCTACATTTTTTTTCCAATTTAATTAATTAAGATCTTATGATCATTCTTAGATAACTAGCAGAAATGACTTAAAATATCATTAATTAAATTCTTCCCATTTTAAAATATTACATTAATTTCATTAAATTTTAATAAAATATATTATTTACATTTTATTTCTAAATTATATTAACTGATATTTCAAATGCGACACATTCTCCTTTTCAGGGATAAACTTATTAAAATATCTATACGAGGAAAAACGAAATGCACACTTTAACTATGGAAAAAACTGTTACCAGTTATATTAATACTGTTGTTGTCATATAAAATTTATAAATAATTATTTCTAATAAATTAATTATTTTCACTTAAAACTGATACATTATGGCATATAAAGAAACTATTATAAAATTCATATAAAAATAAAATACAATTTATAGTGCATTTTATATTTTTTAAGATTTTTTTGAAATTAGTTAAAAATTATTTAATCATGAGCTTCTGCAAACGCTTAATAAGTTTCGGATAATAATATTATAATTAGTAATAAAGAGTTCTTAAGATATATGTAGACTAAAATGCTTTTTTGTTTCAAATTTATATCCAGTATTATCAAATATTAATTATAAAATAAAGTCAATGATAATAATTAACTAATGATAATAATAATAATTTATTAATGCTCTTGGGATTTAAAATACTAGTGTTCATTTTTATCACAAATTCGTGTGTATTATTTTCCATTCTTTTGAGTTCATGAGATATTAAAAACAAAAACAAAAATTATTAAAATATTTTTAAAATATTTTTATATAATATATTATTATATAATATTTTTAATTGTTTATATTTAATAAAAAATTATTAATATTTTATTAAAAATTTATTTTTTAATTAATTTTGTTAAAAATAATTTTAGATATTGCTTATTTATGTGATTATAATATATATAAACTTGATCTATCCCAAATAATAAAATTCACTTACTTAAACATAGTTGTAAGATATATATATATATATATATATATATATTTCATTTTCACAGTTAGTATTGAAATTCGATAACCAAATGTACCATTTTTACAGATGGGAATACTTAAGATATGAAATAGATTTATAAAAAGTTATTCAATCTAATTTCTTGGTTTTAGATTTCTTTAAGTGAAATTTTATTTACCTTTCTTTATGAATAAGGAATAATTTAATTATTTTAAAAGGCTATTTTTTTCGAAAATCAGTGATTTTTTTTTTTTTTTTATTAATATATTTTTTCAGTTAACGAAGTCACATTTCTGTGATTTTTTTCTTCAGGCATTAATCTCATTACGTTCGGTCATTGTGATTTTAAATAAACATAACATTCGTTTTGGGATTTGGTGGAAGAATAAAGCTCATTTCTGCATTTCTTTTTCTTGTAATTGTATTAGGAGAATTGATTCGTTATCCGCCAGTAGAAATTTTTTCTACGTCAAGTTAAGAAAATAAAAATATTTTCATGAGTTTAAAATAATGACAAAACTTAAGATTCGTTCTGCACATGTCAATTCATTGTGTAATTTATCAACATCTTCAAATAAATCTAATTTTCTGATCTCGTTGTTAAAATCAAGCTAGCATAAAAGGATATTTAAATTGTTTTTAATTTCAAAATGAAACTCTTGAAGGAAAAATGTTTCTTTTAGATCAATTTACTTCATTTAATTTAAAAAAATAAATAAAACTGTCAAATGCCAAATATTTTAAAATTTTTATAAGAAACACATTCTTAAGTATAGTAAACAATTGTAAGCCTATAAATAATAACCGTAACTTACATACCATTAATAAGCTTAAAGATATATAATATAATAAGTTAGTATAACAATTTAATAAGTTAACACCGAAGAATAATTTCAGTTACTTGATCTTTTTCATATAATAGGAACAATGCAATAGGAACAATTTTGATATCAGAAACTAATGCACGAGAAATAATATAAAGCAGAATACTTTAATTTACGCTCATGGGTAATTGTAAATATGTAATGTGACTAATTTACGTACAAAATAATTCATGTCGTTAAAAGTGTTTTTAAAAGAACAATTTCACGTTCTTAAAAAGGTGAAATAGCGAAGAAATTTTTAAAGAAAATATGAAACACGAGAAGATAAGAAGATGTTAAGAAATGTCATTCTTGATCTTTTCAATTATCACACTAACCAAAAGAATGAGCAAAGACTTCCACCATAGGTTTATTCACACCCTAAACTAGTAAAATTTCTTCTTAACCCATTTAACGCCCAAAATATTCTCCAAATATATGAAATAATCCCACCTTCACCTTCTAGTGAAAACGGTTCAGAACAATAATCACAATAAAAAAAAAAGAACAAGCGCAAGAAGAACAAGGCGAAAGAAGAAGAAAACGTAATTCTGAAAAAGAGCAGAGGACAACTTCAGAATAAGTGGATGAAATAGTAAAATCGTGGGTCAAAAATCTGATTTCTTCTCGAACTCGTCAGGTGATGAAAAATCGAGAACAGGAAAGAAAGGTGGAACCAACACCTAGTAGTAATGTCTGAAAACCCTGTAACGTCTGAACAAATAGAACGACTAATAATTCTACACAATCTCTAGGATTGCTTGTCAACTATGCAAAGATAGTCTTTGATCTGGAGTACACAGGCAATCATCTTGGATTAACTTGTCCTCCAGTCCAAGGAGGGTTGTTCGATAGTACACCTTCATAAATGAACATTCAAACACTGAATGCTGATTTAATTCGGCGGTCTATTCGCACGCATGAGACGCCATAACTTACCGAACTAAAACACAAGGCGACAAAACATTGATACCTTCAGGAACTGTAACACACGAAGACAAATATTCGAAGCCTTCTGGAACTGGCCCACACAAATCGAGCACTTTATTAAATTGGACCCGTCTGCACATTCAAAATTTTAAATTTGTTCATAATTTAAGTTTGTATTTCACGCGTTTACCATATTGTCTACATTGTGTAGCACATCCAAAAGCAGCTGCAAATTGTAATAGAAAGTCCAGTGGATTTTACTGATAAATGAAAAGCCATGAATGCTTTTACTCCTTTTTATTAACATTTTTCACACAATTTAAAGAGTTGGGATCTAACTCTGGGATGCAACGGGAAAGAGTAAAGCATTACTTCTAAAAACTGCAAATGTTTAATAGTGTTTGACAATCACAGCTATGAATAAATAATTAACACTGTTTTGGGTAGTATATTAGAACGCGTTAAATGCAGGAACGGATAATATACACAACTGTTAAATCAGCGCTTATTTTTAAGCAGACAAGAATGGTAAAATGCATAAACACTAATTAATAGGGATCAGTACAATAAATCATTAATATGGTAGGTTAATCAAGAAGAGCAAAATAAATGTAATATATGCACACAAAATATATATATAGTATTAATTAGTTATTTCATTAATAACTTCTATTTAAATTATTTGTATTTTAAAGAAATCCCTTTTTGTCCCTTCATATAAGTTATTTTGATATGTCTTCATATATATATCCTTAATGAAGTCAATTAAAAAATAATAATAGGAAGAAAATTCCAGGAATTAAATTTTAAATAATTAAAACATAAAGAATAATAAACATAATAGAAAATTCAAGCACAACTCTTTAAGAAGGCGTGAAATAGCTAAATGCAGAGTAGGACGTGAGTTGCAGCAAGACATTTTTATCTTCTTTTTTTCACTTTTAAACTTCCACTTCCTTTGGATTTAGAGCTTTTACTTCGTGCCTTGAATTTTAAAGCGAAAACTCCAAGTAATTGATGCGAAATTTCTTTATAACAGAAAACTAAAGAATGAATGAATTTTATGTTTCAGTAATTTTTATATTGTCACATTTCGTGTGGAAACTTTATGAATGTTGTTTTTGCACGTTTCTTTCTTAAGTTGTGACTCTCTTCACTGAAGTGACTCTTTAATATTAGTGACGTATAAGGTTAAGAGGAAATAAGAATTTTTACGTGCTTCAGCTTCTTAAGTTCACTTAAAATTATTTGGGAATTTTAAATTATTTTTAAAAATAACCCAAATTTATTTAAAAATTATCAATTAAAAATTTAAAATAAAAAAATAATAATTATATCAACCACTTTTATAAAAATATAGCAAATAACTAATATTAATAAAGAAAAAAAAAAGGGTTTAGAAACAAATTCCACTCCAAATTTTTGTGAATTATTTAGAAAGATGTAAAACAATATAATATAAGTTTAACAACAGTGGAAAACAGTAATGATTACTAAAACAATAAACTTAACATTTTTTAAATTTTTTACTTTTAAATTTTAACTTTTATTTATAACTTTTATTTCGTGCTCTTCATTTAAAGTAAAAATCTCAAATAAACAAATAAATGAAGTACTTTTCATCATAGAGATATTCAAGATAAAATGCTTAAATTCTGAAAACTTTATTTGTTATACGATACACTTTATGTACTTTTTCTTAAGCTAATATTTTTTTCATTTAATTAGTTCGTTAATTCTTCTGACGCCTGAGGTAAGGAAGAAAAGTTAATTTTTGTAGGTTTATCTGTAACTCCTCGTTTGCTTCTTCAAGAATTTATTTTATTTTATTTTATCTAAAATAATAAATACTTTATTTATTGATATTACTTTGTACTTAGTTTAAATATTTTTGAATAAACAATCAATCATATATTTTTGAATTAGTGTAGCTTTTAATAATTGAATTTAAAAAATATGAAATATTTGCTGTATTATTTACAATAGTTTTAAAAACCATTTTTAAACAGTTACAGGGAAACAATATAGAAATAATAAATCCTGAATAATATGCATATCAAATATTCAAATAATCATTAATTTTATAATTTTACCATGGTTAAACATTATTTTTATTTGTTGCAACATATTATTTTAATCGAATGTTATTCTCTATTTTTTCTCTTTATATTAATTTAATTGACAATCAAAATTTTTAGGTTTTCTTGCATGCAAAGGCGATAAATGTAATAGTTCACTAACTATAGCTGCAGAAAGCTCAGATATGATTATAAGCTGCGAGTAGGATTGTTGAAGAAATGTTTTCTTTAATAAAAGTTAATAATGAATGGAAAATTATAGAATGCTTTTAAATGAAGGAGATGGAAATAGTTAAAAATTAAATTAAATCAAATCTTTATAAAGCATTTACATTTTCTCTCTCATTCAGTAAATAATTTAGTAAAAAAAAAGATTAGTTACTACTGCAATAATTAACTAAAACATATTTGTAATTTAAATATCATTTTGTTCATTTTTAATGATAAATATTTTAATTTAAAGCAATGTTCTCAGTACGAATATTTTTATATATGAACCCGAATATCTATTAATGTTTATATTTCAATGTTATAAATAGATGTCAATATGTATGTGATGTATTCATTGTAAATTCATAAAACTATACTTTGCTAGATATTGTTTCATTTTTATAACGCATGCGTAATAAAAAGAATTTAAAATATTGCTCTTTACTACAACGAATTCAAATTCATGTGATATCAGGCATAACACACTATAAAAAAATATTGTCGAAAAACAGCAACATTGAATACAATTTTATTTTATTCCTTCTCTTAAATTCTGAAAACAATTTTCTTCTCTTTTGTTGTAAAACACTCATTTTTCAACTTCATTCGTAGCACTCTCCTATTTTTTAAAAGAATGATCCAGCTGTTTTTGCCATGTGATGGGAGCATTCGAAGTAGCCGGCCGACGTAAATTCTTTGTTTTCAGAATTTATTGAGTCATGAAAACGCATAGAAGTCGAGACTTGAAATAAAAAGTTCCATTTCATTTTAAATGTATTTCTAAAAAAAAATACTACGATTTACAAGTTTCGAAAATGAAAATAGATTTAAAAATATGAATCATAAAGAACGAAATTATTTTACGGTTTCTGAAAAGTCTTGCTTGTAAACCTCTTCCTTCTACGAATAAAAATATAAAACTAGATAATCCTAAAAAAACTATAAACTATAAACTAGGGTAGTAGACTACATAAACTAGTATTTTAATAAAAACACTTGATATATTTTTCTATCTGCCTTCAACCCTTAGTAAATTTTTTGTTGCCAATTTTAAAACGTAATGATATTGAATAATTTTCATATTTTATTCGTGATATAAATTTTGTTTCCAACATATTCATTATTCATTAAACATTTTTGTCTTTAAATATTTGTCTTTATTCAAAATATTCAAAATTTATAAAACAAAAAAATGCTTTAAGGGGAATTTTTTCCTTAGCAAATTTATTTTAAGTAGCATTAATATTTAATAATTTTAAGCTTTTTATCTTTTTACTATTATTAAAAAATAATTATTGATTCAGCAATTTCTGAAATCTGTAATATTTGTTGAATATATATAAAAATATTTGTTGAAAATATTACACTGTATATGAGTGTGAATTATTGGGTATTATAGAAACCTCAAAATTACTGAAAAAGTTTAATATACATAAACGATTAAATTTCAGCAAAATATTAATAAATGTTTCGACGTAATATTATATATAAAAAAGAACATTATCACATAAAAATAATATACTTGACTCACTAAGGTAATAGGGCATCTGTCGTTTAGTTGTTAATTTATTTGCTTTCAATTTAGTCATTTCAAATTGATGCAGACATTAACAATAACATTGCATCATTTAATTCTCATAAATCTGAATTTTTTTATTTTTATATTTTGTTATCTTATTTATAAATATTTTTTACTTAACGATAGACATAAAAAGCACAGTGACAAAGGAAAATCCTAACCTGACAGTTTAAAGCAGACAATTTCTGACTTTATGGCTACAGAAAAAAATTCAAAAAATTTTTTTACTTGCTTACCTCACATATTCTGTGGAGGTCAAAAAAGAAAAATAATTCAGTTAATATGATTAACATTTTTGATTATAACACTGAATAAGAATACAATTTAAATAAGTTACAGTAGAAAATATACATAAAAATTATTTTCATAGTATGTCTAATATTAAATTAACTCTGTTTCAAAATAAAACGTTTTTTCCCTTGACGGATGTTAAGTCAAATTTAATGTTAATTGAAATATAAAAAATAAACACATAGCTAGCATAACAAACTGTGAGGGATAGAACATTGTATTCTTCAGGTTTGATATCTTTTAAATGTTTTGTTGCATTTGAAATGATAAATATTTTGTTATTCTTGTTAAATTATTATTTTATTGTTATTAAATAGCTAAAAATAACATTGAATTATTTCGTGTAATTATTATAGAGACCTAGAACTCAGTGTAATAACGCAATCGTTAGCGGAATTATTTTGTTTGCACAAAAAGCAACAAGAAATAAATATAAGAGCAATCGACAAAAACTAAAACACAACAAGTGGATTTCGTTTTGCCCTAATGACTATGGAAAATAATTTTTAAAAAAAATCCTTTATTTGCGTACAATTTCTATGGTACCGTTCACCCAAATGATTTCGTTCTTTTCCAATTTTTCCTTTTTTAATACATCCTCCCACTGATCGCCAGTGAAGGGGAAATCTTTGACAATCATCCTGAAAAGGGATCACTTAAATACTTTTCAAAGCTGCGGTGTTTCGAGGGATTACTTTTTGATGTCGCCTCTTATTTTAATGGCTCACTTCAAAGAAAGTTCTCTTCTCTAGTCGAACTGCAATTTACTGAATGATGTGTTTAGTTGCTTGAAATTTGTGAGGAAGTCGAGACATAAAACTTTGAAGCAACAAATTGGGGTATTTGATTCCGAGTATTTTGATAACTATTTTTATATTTGTGATTAGATCGTTAAACAAAGCTTTTTGCATAGTATGGCATTTTTTTTACACAATATAAGAAGTATTGGATTAACTTGTATTTTATGTTTGTATTTGCAGAAATTGAAATTTACAATTACGAGTTTTTGCATGCATAAGGGAGAAATATAATATTTCAGTATATGGTTGCAGAAAGCTTACATACGGTTTTAAGCTGCGAGTATGATCCCCGAAAAATGTTTTTATTACAATTGAATTGAATAGAATTTAATAATAAAGGTAAAAAGAAATAAATTATAGAGAGTGTTTAAATAACTGAAATGAAAAAGATTTAAAATTAAATTAAATATCTTTACAAACCATTTATTTTTCAAAAATTTTGTAAAAAATTAAAGAGAACTAGTTACTACTGATGTTCATGAAAATACCATTTTGTGGCATTTTAAAAAATTTATTTTTAATCAATGTTCTCAGTAAGAAATATGCACTCAAACATTTATCACTGAATATTTCGTTGTTATAAATAGTTTTAATTATATGTGATTCATTGCAAATTCATAAAATTATACTTGTTTCAACTATGTAATAAAGAATTTAAAACATTGTTCTTTATTACAACGAATTTTATATTATGTGAGTCATTACACACTTTAAAAATATTGTCGCAGAAAATAGAAGCATTGAACGCAATTTTATTTTATTCATTCTCTTAAACTGAAGAAAATTTTTCTCTTTGCTGTAAAAACACTTATTTTTCTCATTTTCAGCTTCATTCGAAGCACTTTCCTATTTTTTAAAGAATGATCCATCTGTTTTTGTCCATGTGATGGGAGCATTTGAAGTAGCAAGACCGACGTAAACTCTTTGTTTTCAGAATTTATGGAGTCATGAAAACGCATAGAAGTCGTGACTTGAAATAAAAGTTCCATTTCATTTTAAATCTATTTCTAAAATAGATCATGATTTTGAAGTTTCGAGAAAAAAATTGATTTCAAAATATGAATTATAAAGAACGAAATTAAGTTATGCTTTCTGAAAAATGTTGCCTGTAAAACTTTTTTTTTCCACTAATAAAAATATAAACGTAGATAAATGCTAAACTATAAACTAGGGTAATAGACTACATAAACTAGTATTTTAATAAAAACACTTCATGTTTTTTTTTTCTATCTCTATTCCAACACGTAGTAAGTTTTTTGTTACCAACTTTAAAAACTTAAGGATATTGAAATATTTTCATATTTTATTCATGATAGAGATTGTATTTCCAACATATTCGGTATTCATTAGCATTTGTTCTCCTTTAATATTTTTCTTTTATTCAAAATATTTCAAATTTATGAAACAAAAATTGCTTTAGTGAAATGATTTTTACTAATTTATATTTATGTAGCAGTAGTATTTTATAATCTAAATTGTTTCATTTTTTTATTTTGATTAAAAATCGAATTTGTTATCGAGTCCTACAACTTAGTGTAATAGCGCAACCTTTAGGATTTATTTTGTTAGCAAAAAACAACAAGAAATAAAAAATAGTAATTGACAAAAACTAGAGCTTAACAAGTGGATTTAGTTTTTTGCCCAAATGATTACGGAAAATAAATTTTTTAAAAAATTTTTTTTACACACAATTTCTATGGTAGCATACACCCAAATGATTTCGTTCTTTTCCAATTTTTCTCTTCTATAAAAACAGCCTCCCAACTATTGCCAGTGAAGGGGAAATCTTCGATAATCATCCTGAAAGGGAACACTTAAATACTTTTCAAAGCTGCGGTGTTCTGAGGGATTACTTTTGATGCCGTCTCTTGTTTTAATGACTTGCTCCGGCCTTCAAAGAGAGTTCTTTTCTCTCTTAGTGGAAATGCAATTTACTGAATGATGTGTTTATTTGCTTGAAATTTTTCATGGAAGTCGAGACAAAAATTTCGAAGACCCAAATTGGGGTATTTTATTTCGAGTATTTAGATAATTATTTTTACATTAATGATTAGATCGTTAAACAAAGCATCGTAGGATTATCTCGCCCCAATTTTAAGAAATATTGGATTAACATGCATTTTATGTTTGCATTTGCTAAAATTGAAAATTGTGTATATGGACATTGCTGTTTTTGTATTATTGAAAGATCTTTATGTTTTGCAAAATTATTAAGATTATTTTCAAAGTTGATATTTATGATAATGAGTTCTTTATCATACTATATTTTTAAACAATTTATATATTGAAATACTAGTAACTTGCATAGAAAAAAATAAGGGAGATTTGAAATTTATTTCCTTTTTAAATGAGCTTTTACGATTTTGTTTAGTATATTCAAGTTAGCAATTTTTAAGGTTTTTTACACATAACTAACTATCCAAAGAGCACTTACATTCAATTTTGAATGATAATGTTCTGATAGCAAAGAATGATTCAAGTTATGGCGAAAATTTTAAAATATAGCAAGGCTATATCACTTGATACAGATATAATCTACTAAAGAAATAAGAATATTACAAATAATATAAATGATTTTATTCATCATAAATAAATAATACTATATCATTATTTATTGAAATGATGCTCCCTAAAACAGTTATTTACTTTTTTTTAAAATAATATCTGAAAGCTTCATGTTATCAATTTAATATACTTTTTAGAAATATGCAAATGTATCAATTTTAAAATTAAAAATCGACTATATTATAAAAATTTGTCAGAAAGCCCGTCAATTTTTTTTTCAGTTTTCTTTAATGCAATAAATAATATAGAGATAATTGGCTTGAATTTGATTGAGAAGACGCATAAATTACAAAGGAAAACGACGATACAGAGATGGGTTTCATTATCCTTATAAACATAAAATAAAGGGATTTATCTTTTTTGCTTCTTTCATACAAATAGTTTTTGAATTAATAACTTTTACCATATTAAAATACTTTTGTCATTTTGAAGTAAATGTTTAAATATTTTTTAATGGAACTTATACCATAAAGTAAAACTTGCTTTTTATTTTCCAACGTAAACTTTATATTAAAACTAATATTTTTTCTATTTAACTTGATTTGTTTGCAATCCCATGCAATAAACACCACAAAGCATTAATATACAAAATTAAAAACCTTTTTAATTACTTAAAATTGAATTTCAGATTATCGACTTTTAAAAAATGATTATTGGACGGACATTTTTATGATGGTTTTATAAAAATTGTGACATCTATTTTAACACATTTTGATTAAAAAGAAATTTTTCAATTAAATATTTATACTAACAGGTAATTAAAAAATTAAAACGGATAGAAAAACAAATTCAAATTTAAAGGATTTATATTTTTAAGTTAAATGAAATAATTTTTTTTTTTTTAAAATTATTTTCAAAATTTTATTAAAACTTTCCAATAAGCTCTTTTCTAAGCTTTAAGAAGAAGAAAAGGGCTTTATGCGTTTACTTTTAAAACTATTTTTAAAACAATGATGCTTCTTGCTATTTCCTACGAAATATTTCCTTTCTAATTTTTAAAAGTTATTTTTACTTTATCTATTATCTTCCACCTTATAATATTTTACACCAAACAAAACCAATGAAAATTCTCTTCACTTGTTTGTCTTTTTTTTTTCCTCCTGAACACTTCCTACCCATAAAAGTTATTTCTCAAAGAGAGTGAAAAACAAACGAGACACTTACCACCAATTTATGACGGAACTTCGGAACTATGAACTAAAAATGACGATGTTTGCTGGATTTGACATATTTTTAAATACTGAATAGATTTAGAAATTGCTTTTAGAATTTTTCCTCGAATAAACAACTATTAAAATAAATACCATAAGAAATATAATGATGGCCTGTTGTTTTGATAGGAATACATGGGATTAAAGACAGACTTTTGCCCATTTTTTATGCTTTGCTGATATTATCTACACAAACATGTTTATGAGAGTTTTACCTCTGATCTATGAAAATCAAGATTTTTATTTTCTTTTGGCTCTTTGAAGAGTTTATTTCTATCTTTAAACTTTTTTTCTATGTGTTTATTAGTTCTTCTCGTCCTTGTATGTGCTGTTTTCTTCTGTATTTTATTACTCAGGATGAGTGTCTTTAACTTGAGAACGGCGGCATTCATTGTTTTAAACTTTTTGAAAAAGTTAATTATAAAGTCATAGAACGTCCTTGATTTAGTACGAAAAGGGAAATTTCGCGTAATAAAGTTAAGAACAGAATACGTAAAATGTCAATTTGCTCACAATTCACAAAATCCACGAAAGACGAAAATAAAAAGAACAACTATTTAAAACATTCTTTTTCGATGTTCAATATACTGTCCATGAGCAACAATGCAAATCTGTATTGTTTGTTTGATATCATACAACTTATTTTATAGCATCTCAGGTGAAGCGCTATTACAATTATAACTAATATGCCTTTAAAGCCCCGCATTGTTGGTGTTTGCTACTTGTGATATATCCATTGAAATAGTCCAATGGGTTAATATCAGGCGATCGAAAGATAAGGTGAAGCATTCTACCACAGACAAATCAGTAGGAATTGATACGTTAAAAAATATTCAAAGTTACAAGATTTTTGCTATTACGGAATCACTCTAATGAAGCTCAAAGGAAAGAAGTGGAACGACGTTTTTCCTAGAGCTGTGGGGCCTTAATTTTCAATCTAACGGTTTGAAAAATTGAGTAACATCTCCGTGAAAGTGTGTTGTAACTGCAACGTTCTTTAATACCTCAAGCTAAATTCGTTCTGTGAACGGTTTTGCTGATTAATTCGATTTTGGGGTATCCTTGATCCCAAATTGACATTTGGTATGCCAAGTTTATTTCTGAGAAATTTATGAGACTTTTTATTACCGCATACACTTCAGCTATATTTCCACTTTTTTTGTGAAAGTGGGGCGTATATTTGTCATTTTCTTTTCTTTTCGTCGATGGATCTGATGTAAACTTGGAAAGGGGTGTTGAGGAGAGAAAGTGCCTTCCGGTAGGAATTTTAGGGATAACTGTCATAATACATTTAAATCACTTATCCTCCACTTAATCATAGGATGTTGTCATTAAAGTTTATATTGACTATATGGTATCAGTTCGATAAAATATAATTATTTTATCATAAGCGCATAGCCATTATTAAGTAAAAAATTTTAATATTTTGATTATTATATAGTTTTTCACTAAAGATACAATTATTCCTTGTAATTTTTTAATAATCATAATAAGAAACGTTAACAATTTTTTTAGTTAATGAGTAAACAGATTGCAATTTTGAATACATGCCTTTTTCTGTATCTCTGGAAATAATAGGAATTTTGCATTAAATAATGGTGCAATAGTATTACAATATAATATTGCATTGATTATGCGAAAAGTCCGTTACATAATAAAAAATTATGCAGTAATATATGCAATTTGCATAACTAAAGTGCTGCATATCGTAATATATAGTATTTATACAAATACGGATTGTTAGTATATTGATTCACTTATAAAAAATCATTGTTATAATTATTAAAAGTTCAAATCCAAAATTATTGAATTATCTGCCAAAATAATTTGTTTAGAAAATACACTTTAACTTGAAATATCATTCGCTTATCCAATTTCAAGTTGAGTTTTCTAGTTAACGCAACACTGTCTTAGAAATGTAATATTTTTTTTTTTTTTATATATTTCAGGCTAATGCAATGTTTAATAAGGGAAATATTCTTCGTTCAATATTTTTAATATAAAAATAACATTATTATAAAATTATAATAGAGAAAGTGTTTTTATATAAAAGTTTACAATTTTTGACAAGTGACAGTTTTAATTGTTTTATTCAATTAAATAAAATAAATTGATATAAAAGAAAACATGGTTTCCTTCAAGACTTTCATTTCGAAATTAAAAACATTGAAAAGATTTTTTTATGTTAGCTAGATTTTAACAAAAAATGCTTGGAGAAAAATCTTTTTATTTTCTTAACCATACATTTATTTGAACATATTGATGAATTACATAATGAATTGAAAAGTGCAGAACGAACTTTAAGTTTTGTAATTTTTAAACTCATAATTTTTTTTTTTTTTAACTTGACGTAGAAAATTTTCTAGACTGGATAACGAATAATTTCTTCTAATACAATTACAGGGAAAACAAAATTATGGAATATTAGCTTTATTCTTCCTCCAAATCCCAAAACGAATGTTGTGTTTATTTAAAATAACAATGACCAAATGTAATGAGATTAATGCCTGAAGAAAAAAAATCACAAAATTTTAACTTTCTTTAACACCAAAAAAATCTGTAATAAAAAAATCTCCGATTTAAAAAAAAAAAAAAATATTTTCAAATAATTAAATTATTTCTTATTCATAATGGAAGGTAAACGAAATTTCTGTAATTTCTGCGCTTTAAAGAAATCTAAAACCAAGAAATTAGCCTGATTAATTTTTTTTATAAATCTAGCTCATATCTTAACTATTCCCATCAGTAAAAATGGTTCATTTGGTTATCGAATTTCAATAGAAACAGTGAAAATATATATATATATATATTACACCTTTGAAAAGTAAGTGAATTTTTGATATATTATAATCACATAAATAAACAGTATCAAAAATAAATAAACAAAATTAATTTAAATAAATTTTTAATAAAATATTAATACATTTTTATTAAATATAAAAAAATTATAAAAATATTATAGATATTATATTAAAAATATTTTACAAAAATTTTAATAAATATTTTAATAATATTTTTTTTTTATATTTCATGTACTCAAAAGAATGGAAAATATACACACGAATTTGCTGGATAATTATGAACAATGATATTTTAAATTTAAGAGCATTAATAAATTATTATTATATTTAAATAATTATTATCATTAATAAATTATTTGATAATATTGGCGATAAATTTGAAATAAAACCATTTGAAGTACTAAGTATTTTCATCTTATATTTTTATCTTATCTTATTTTTATCATATTTACTTAATGTAGTATTTTAAAAATGAAGAAGAATTTAATTAATTATATTTTAAGTCATTTCTGCTAGTTAATTTAAAAACAAATTATCTTAGAATCATCATAAGATTAATTAATTAATTAAATTGAAAAAAAAAATGTAGATTTTCCTGCCTTTAACTAAATGAAATACACATATTTAAAACTTTGAGTGTAAAATTAAGTTTAAGATGCAAAAACCCTTTCGTTTTTGGAGTGTAAAGTAACGATACTAAGTTTTCATTACTTATAAATTAACTATTTAAAAATTCTATGTATTACAAAAGAATTTCTAAATAATATTCTGTTTAACATTAACACAGGTATATTCAAATGTCTAATCCTAATTTTGTTTCATTTATCTGTAATGCAGTATACGTGATTCCTAAAATTTTTCTTATAAAATTCTTAGAATCTTTGTTTATAATTTTATAAGTAATCTTCATATTTCAAAAACATGAGTCTATAAGAGAAAACTAATTAACGTGTCATGCTCCAAAAAAAATTTGTAAGGTGTTCTTGTTAATTAAGAAAACCCATTACTCATTATTTTACATAATATGCAAAATATTCTCATTTGTTTTCTGCCTTGGAAATAATTTAATTTCATCCTTCTTACTATTTAATTTCTTTACATCTTCATTAAATTTATTTGAAAGAAGATTGAATTTATACATATATGGATATATTAATTATTTTTCAACCATACAATTTTACCTTGAAGGAAATTGAAAAACCAATAATTTCTGTACCCTTCGCTTTATTTTTCTTCAAAAATTTCAAAATTCATATTTATTATTATTTAAAGATGAACAGGGCAAAAATGATGGAAAACATTAAAAAAAATAATCAACTATGAGCCTCACATATAATTATTTTTTTTTTTAATTCTAAAGCCTAATATTTTTATTTTTAAATTGAAAATACATAAACGAAAACGAAATTCCCTTGATTCGATGTTTATTTAAACATAGACAATCCACTCTAGTTATTTAGATTTCTTTTTTATGTGAATCAATTTTAGAATTGAATAATTAGCTAAGAGATCCTTTTTGTATATTAACAAAGAAAAAAAAATTAACTGATCTTTAAACACATTTAATTTATTTATTATTTCCTTTATTTATTACTATTCCTTTATTTATTATTATTTCCTCATAGTTTGTTTATGCTAGAAAAATGAGTTTATTTTATATTTCAATTAAAATTAAGTTTTACCTAACATCCGCCACAAGAAAAACGTTTTATTTTGAATCGGAATTACTTAATATTAGACGCTAAAATTATATCATTAATAACAAATTTTTATTATGTAAATTTTCTATTGTAACTTTTTTTTAAATTTTATTTTTATTCAATGTTATATTCAAAAATATAAAAAACAATAACTTGATTATTTTTCTGTTTTGATCTCCACTGAATTTGTATATTATGGTATAAATTTGTATATTGAATAGTATTTTCTTAATAATTAAAATAATTAAAAAATTTAACAAGATATATATATAGGGAGATTGTGAATTAATAGTAGGAATTGAAAAAATACAAAAATAAAACAAATTCAAATTTTTGGAAAATTAAATGATGTGATTTTATTGTTAATTCCTGCATAAATTTGAAGAGCCTAAATCGACAGCAAATACATTAATAAACAAACGGCAGATGCACCATTGTCTAAGTGAGTCAAACATATTATTTCTGCGATATAATGCTCTTTGTATATCTGATATTACGTTGAAACATTTATTAATATTTTACAGAAATGTAACTGTTTATGAATATTATAGTAAACTTTATTAGTAATCTTGAATCTTCTATAATACCCATTAATTTGTATTTAGTACACGCTGTAATAACAAAATATAACAGAAGTATAAAAATAATGAATCAATATTTTTAATAAAAATAAAAAGTGAAAATTATAAATTGTGAAATATTATTGTTACGTAAGTATAAACTAGAAAAAAACATTTCACTAAAGCATTTCTGTTTTATAAATTTCGAATATTTTGAATAAATAAAAATATTAAAATAAAAACGAATGCTTAATGAATATCGAATATGTTGAAATAAAATTTTTTCCATGAGTAAAATATGAAAAATATTTCAATATCATAAAGTTTTAAAATTGATAGGAAAACTTTACTACGCGTTGGAATGCAGATAGAAAAAAAAAACATGAAGTGTTTATATTAAAACACTAGTTTATGTAGTGTACTACCCTAGTTTATAGTTTTTTTTTTAGAGTTTTATATTTTTATGCGTGGAGGAAAAATTTTACAGGCAACATTTTTCAGAAAACGTAACTTAATTTCGTTCTTTATGATTCATATTTTCAAATCTATTTTTTTCGAAACTTGAAAATCATAGTCTTTTTTAGAAATACATTTAAAATGAAAGGGAACTTTTTGTTTCAAGTCACGACTTCTATGCGTTTTCATGACTCAATAAATTCTGAAAACAAAGAGTTTACGTCGGATGGCCACTTCAAATGCTCCCATCACATGGCAAAAACATCTGGATCATTCTTTACAAAAAATAGGAACGTTCTTCGAATGAAGCTGAAAATGAGAAAAATAAATGTTTTACAGCAAAGCGGTGGAAATTTTCTTCAGAGCTTAAGAGAATGGATAATATAAAATTGTGTTTAATGTTGATGTTTTCTTTGACCATAATTTTTAAGTGTGTTATACCTGCTATAACATGAATTTGAATTCGATGTAAAAAGAGCAATATTTTAAATTCTTTATTACACATGTGTTATAAAAATGAAACAATACATAAAAAAGCATAGATATATGAATTTACAATGAACACACACATAGACGATGAGATCTATTTATAACATTCAAATGTAAACATCAATAGCTAGACGGATTTATATAAAAACCTTTCCTACTGAGAATATTGATTTAAATTATAAATTTAACATTTAAATTAAACACAATTGTACTTAAATTATAAATATATATAAGTTAATTACTATTGTAGTATTAAATAACAATCTTCAATTTTTTACCAAAATTATTTTCTGAAATGAGAGATGAAAAATAAATGGTGTATAAAGATTTTATTTAATCTAATTTTTAAATTTTTCATTTCAGTCATTTGAACACAATCTATAATTTTATATGTTATTTTCTATTTATTATTTACTACTATTAAATTTTAAATTAGAAGAAAAACATTTTTTCGACGATCATACTCGCATCTTAAAATCCCGTGTAAGCTTCCTGCAAACTTAGTTACTGTAATATTGTACTTCCCACTTATTCATGCAAAAATTCGTAATTATAAATTTCAATTTCAGCAAATACAAATATAAAATGCATGTTAATCCAATACTTCTTATGTTGTGTAAAAGAAATAGCCATACAAGGCATAAAGCTATTTTTAACGATTCTAATCATAAATATAAAAATAATTATCTAAATACTCCAGAATCAAATACCCCAATTTGGGGCTTCAAAGTTTTATGTCTCGACTTCCATCAAAAATTTCAAGCAACTAAACACATCATTCAGCAAATTGCAGTTCCACTAGAGAAGAGAACTTTCTTTGAATGCTGGGTGGAGTGAATCATTAAAATAAGGGACGACATCAAAAGTAATCCCCTCGAGACACCGCAGCTTTGAAAAGTATTTAGGTGATCCTTTTTCAGGATGATCATCAAAGATTTCCCCTTCACTGACGATCACTGGAAGGATGTTTTATAAAAGAAAAATGGGAAAAGAAGGAAATAATTTGGATGTGTATATGACAAAAATTGTGTGCAAATAAAGAATCTTTTAAAAATTTATTTTCCATAATCATTTGGGCAAAACGAAATCCGCTTGTTATGTTTTAGTTTTTATCGATTACTTTTTTTATTTCTTGATGCTTTTTGCAAAGAAAATAAATCCCTACTAGTTGCATTATATGCTTTGTTCTAGGACACGATAATAAGTATATGAAATAATTCCATTTCATTTTAAATATTTTAATACCAATAAAAAATGCAATATTTAACAATAACAAAATATTTATCATTTCAAATGTAACGAAACATAAAAAGATATCGAACTTAGAAGAATACAGTAATGTTCTATTTTCACGGTTTGTTTATGCTAGAAAAATGAATTTATTTTTTAAATAAGCTCATCAATTAAAATTAAGTTTGACTTAACATCCGCCATGAGAAAAAAGTTTTTATTTTTGTATTAGAGTTAATTTAATATTAGGCAAGTTGAATTTATATCATGAAAATGAGTTATTTATGTAAATTTTTTTACTGTAACTTATTTAAATTTTATTTTTATCCAGTGTTATAATGAAAATATTTATCATACAAACTTGATTATTTTTCTTTTTTGACCCTCCACTGAATATGTGACTTGAATTTAAAAAGCTTGGGTAACGTTTTTTCTGAACCCATTTGTCAAAAATTGTCTGTTTCAGAATGTCAAGATTATGATTTCTTTTTGACACTGTGCTTCTTACGTCTATTGTTAAGATAAAAAGATAAAATACAAAATAAAAAAATTCAGATTTTTGAAGAATTAAATGAGGTGATTTTATTGATGATGTCTGCATCAATTTGAAGTGACTAAATTGACACCAAATACATTAACAAAAACGGCAGATGGCCAATTGTCTTAGTGTGTCAAGTATATTATTTCTGTGAGATAGGGTTCTTTGTATATCTAATATTACGATAAAACATTTATTAATATTTTAAAGAAATTAAACTGTTTATGAATATTTACCATTATTGGCAATTTTAGGCTTCTATAATAGCCAAAAATTCAATATTCACTACAAGCTGTGATATTTTCAACAAATATAACAAGAGTAAAAAATAATTAATCAATATTTTTTAATAAAACTAAAAAATAATACTGCTACATAAATATAACTATCAAAAAAATCTTTCATTAAAGCATTTTTGTCTTATAAATTTAGAATATTTTGAAAAAAAATATTAAAAGAAAAAAATGCTTAATGAATACTGGATATGTTGGACATAAAATCTCTATCATGAATAAAATACGAAAAATATTTCAAAATCTTTAAGTTTTAAAATTATTAACAAAAAACTTACAACGCGATTTGAATGCAGATAGAAAAAAAAAAAAAACATGAAGTGATTTTTAAAATTTTTAAATCTATTTTTTTTATAGTTTTTTGTATAGTTTTATATTTTTATGCGTGGAGGAAATCATAGTCATTTTTATGAAATACATTTTTTCGAAATGAAATGTCTTTTTAAATACACTTTGAAATGGAACTTTCAAGTTGCGACTTCTGTGCATTTTCATGACTCCATAAATTCTGAAAACAAAGAGTTTACGTCGGCCGGCTACTTTGAATGCTCCCATCACATGGCAAAAACAGCTGCATCATTCTTTAAAAAAATAGGAAAGTGCTTCGAATGAAGCTGAAAATGAGAAAAGTAAGTGTTTTACAGCAAAGAGAAGGAAATAAAATTGTGTTCAATATTGCTGTTTTTTTCGACAATATTATTTTTTAAATGTATTATGCCTGATATAACATAAATTTGAATTCGTTGTAATAAAAGGGCAATGTTTTAAATTCTTTATCACATTTGCGTTATATAAATGAAACAATATTTAGCGAAGTACAGTTTTATGAATTTGCAATGAACTCACATATACACATTGAAATCTATTTATAACAATGAAATATAAACATTAATAGATATTCGATTGCATATATAAAAATCTTCCTACTGAGAACAATGATTTAAATTATATATATACTATTTATGTGGTATTTAAATTATAAGCATGCCTCTGTTAATTATTATTGCAGTAGTAAGTAGTTATCTTTAATTTTTTTCAAAATTATTTTCTGAAATGAGAGATGAAATGTAAATGCTTTTATAAAGATTTTATTTAAGTTCATTTTTAAATCTTTTAATTTCTTTTATTTAAATACATTCTATAATTTATATGTTCGTTTCCATTTATTATTAACTTCTATTAAATTTAAAATTAGAAGAAAAACATTTTTTCGACGATCATACTCGCAGCTTAAAATCCTATGTAAGCTTTCTGCAACCATAGTTAGTGAAATATTGTATATCTCACTTATACTTGCAAAAACACGTAATCGTAAATTTCAATTTCAGCAAATACAATCTAAAAATGCTTATTAATCCAAAATTTCTTATGTTGTGTGCAAAAAAATAGCCAATACGATGCATAAAGCTTAGTTTGACGATCTAACCATGAATGTAAAATAAAGAAAGAATAGAATAATAATAAATAAAGAATTTTTTATTCATTCCATAATCATTTGGGCAAAACGAAATCCACTTGTTATGTTTTTTAATTTTTGTCGATTACTTTGCAGAAAAGCAACAAGAAATAAAAACAAACAAAAATAAATCCTAAAGGTTGCATTATTATACTAAATTCTAGGACTCATAATAAATATATGAAATCTTTCAATTTAATTTAACTATTTAAATAACAATAAAAGTGTAATATTTTACAATAACATAATATTTATCATTTCAAATTCAACGAAACATAAAAAGATGTCCAATTTGGAAGAGTACAATGTTCTCTTTTTCAGTTTTTTATGCGAGAAAAATGAGTTGATTTTATGTTTCAATAAAAATTATGTTCAACTTAACATCCACCACAAGAAAAAAATGTCTTTATTTTGAATCAGAGTATTATCAGATGTTAAAATTAGAACAAATTATCAGATGTTAAAATTATATCAGATGTTATCAGAGAACTTAATATCAAATGTTAAAATTATATCATGCAGAATAAGTTTTTATGTATATTTTCAACTGAAACTTATTTAAATTTTATTTTTATTCAATCTTAAAATCAAAAATATTAATCATATAAATTTTTCTTTTTTTTACCTCCCTCTCAATATGAGAGTAGAAGTCCAAAAAAGGTTTGGATATTTTTTCTGAAGCCATAAAGTCAGAAATTATCAAGTTTATGATTTCTTTGTGTCACTGTGCTTTTTATGTTTATTATTAAGATAAAATATTTATAAATAAATGAAAAATAAAAAATAAAAAAAATTTCAGATTCATGAAGAATTAAATGTAGCGGTTTATTGATAATACCAAATGGAAATGATAATAATTAATTGAAAATGATTAAATTGACAGCAAATACATTAACAGCCCTAATAAGAGATTCCTTTTTTATAACTAAAATTTTTTTTTTATAATATTACGTGGAAACCCTCATTGTCTTTTGGAAATTTAATCTTTTTTGACTAGTAAATTTTTTAAAGTAATTTTGAGACATCTATAATAAACAATAATTTAGTATTCACTGCACTCTGCAATATTTTCAAGGAATAAAAACAGAAGTATAAATTAATGAAACAATATTTTTTAATAAAAATAAAAAGGGGAAAAACTTTAAATTCTGAAATATTACTTACTTACATAAATATAAACTAGCAAAAACATTTCAAAATTTCCAAAAGCATTTTTTGTTTTATTAATTTCGAATATTTTGAATAAAGAAAATATTAAAATTAAAAAAAAAAAAAAAATTTTAAATGAATATTGAATAGTTTGGAAATAAAATTTTTTTATCATGAATAAAATATGAAAAATATTTCAATATCATTAAGTTTTAAAATTGGTAACAAAAAATTTTCTTTTACGCGTTGAATGCAGATAGAAAAAACATGAAGTGTTTTTATTAAAATACGAGTCTATGTAGTTTACTACCCTAGTTTATAGTTTAGTGTTTTTTTTTTAGAGTAAATCTGCTTTTATATTTTTATGCGTGGAAAAAAAAAAAAAGATTTACTGGCAACATTTTTCAGAAAACGTAACTTAATTTCGTTCTTTATGATTCATATTTTTAAATCTATTTTTGTTCCAAACTTGAAATTCATAGTCTTTTCAAAAATACATTTAAAATGAAATGGAACATTTTTATTTCAAGTCCCGCCTTCTATGCTTTTCATGACTCAATAAACTCTGAAAACAAAGAGTTTACGTCGGCCAGCTACTTCAAATGCTCCCATAACATGGAAAAACAACTGGATCATTCTTTAAAAAAATGGGAAAAAATGCTTCACAGTGAAGCTGAAAATGAGAAAAAAAAAAAATTGTTTTTTAAAGCGGAGGAAATATTCTTCAGAATATAAGAGAACAATTAAAGTAAAATTGTATTCAATGTTGCTGTTTTCTTCGATAATATTTTTTTAAAGTGTGTTTATGGCTGACATAACATAAATTTGATTCGTTGTAATAAAGGGCAATGTTTTTAATTCTTTATTACATATGCGTTATAAAAATGAAACAATATCTAGCAATATATAGTTTTATAAATTTACAATGAACGCACACATACACATTGAGACATTAATAGATATTCGAAATGCATTAATAAACCTTTTGCCTTAAAAATCAACGAAAATAATGATTTAAATTATAAAACTTCATTTAATACTTTTACCATTTGTTTTTTAAATTATAAGCTGTTAATAAAATGGTTTATAAAGCAGTTTAAGTATTTAATTTAATTTTTTTTTCAAAATTATTTTTTCAGTCATTTAAATACTCATTTGCAATGTTTTTATTTTTTATTAAGGCTTTATTATTAAAAGGCTTTTAATTTGAAATTGAAAAGAAAATTTTTCAAGGCTGAGTATACCAACGATATAAAATGCAGAAAGCTAAGATAAGAAGATTCCAAGAATAGATGGTGAAATTGGATAATATTTTCATGTCCACATAACATAAATAGAAATAAAAAATTTCAATTTCAAAATCAAAATAAAATTAATTCTTTTAAATTTATAATATTTTTTTAAATTAATACCATTGTGAAAAAATATCAAACATATATGCAACGTTTTTCAAAAAGATAATTTTCAATGCTCGTTCAAATACTCGTTTGGGGCCTCAAAGTTTTATGTTCCATCAAAACAGTGAAATTAAACACATTTCAGTAAATTTGCAGTTTAACTGAGAAGAGAAATCTCTTTTGAACTTTCTATGAGTAAAAAAGTCATTAAAACGAGGATTACGACATCAAGTAAATCCCTCGAAACAAATTGTTTTGAAAATCCTTTAAGCTTAACCCAGTTCAGGATGATTGTCAAAGATTTCCCCTTCACTGGAAAAAGTGGGAGGATGTTTTATAAAAAAAGAAATTTTCCTTTTATAAAATGAGAAAAAATTTAATTACTGAAATAGTGTTAAATAAAAAGAATATTTTAAATACATGCCATTGCATCATGCAATATCAATTTAATAATTTTTTTAATCAAAAATTGTTATGTTTTTTTGTCGATTTGGTCATTTGGTCCTACTGTACTTTTTTATTTCCTGTTGTTTTTGCAAGCAAAATAAATCCTACTAGTTAAAAATAGGATGTGTTTTAAAAAATTCGATAAAGAAATATACGAATAATTCAATCGAAATATTTTAATAACAAATATAAACATTTTATAAATTTAACAAATGCAACAAAATATTATCATTTCAAATGCAATCGATACGTAACCATTATAGAATCAAAGTGCAACTAATTCAAATCTTCGTATCATTTGATTACAAAAAAATTTTTATTCAATTCTCTACCAAGTTCCAAATGATATACACTAAGTGACAAAAGTCATGGGATAGCAATATGCAAATTTTCAGATGGCAATAGCATCGCGTAGAACAGGTATTAATGCGCAGTGCTTTTCGCAGAGCTTTCATTTCTGTTCAAGTTATTCATGTGAAGAGGGTTTTGACGTGATGATGACAGCACGACGGAATGAACAGACTTTGAACGCGGAATGTTAGTTGGAGCTAGACGCATGGGTCATGCCATTTCGGAAATCGTTAGGTAAATTCAACATTCCCAGATCCACTGTGTCAAGAGTGTGCCGAGAGAATGAATTTCAGGCATAACATCCCACCATGGACAGCGCAGTGGTCGACCGCCTGCACTTAACGACGAGACCGGCGACGTCTGCAAAGAGTCGTAAATTCTAACAGACAAGCAACACTGCGTCAAATAACCCGCAGAAATCAATGGGGACGTACAAAGGGACTTGTTTGTTAGAACTGTGCGGAGAAATTTGGCTTTCTTGGGCTATTCCAGCAGAAGACTGACTCGAGTGCCTTTACTGACAGAACGACATCGCTTGCAGCGACTCTCGTGGGCACGTGAGCATATCGGTTGGTCCCTAGATGAATGGAAAACCGTGGCCTGGTCCGATGAGTCACGATTTCAGTTGGTAAGAGCTGATGGTAGGGTTCGAGTGTGGCGCAGACCCCACGAAGCCATGGACCCAAACTGTCAGCAAGGCACTGTTCAAGCTGGTGGTGGCTCCGTAATGGTGTGGGCTGTTTTTCATGGCATGGACTTGGTCCTCTGTGGTGCGACTGGACCGAACATTGACTGGAAATGCTTATGTTCAGCTACTTGGAGATCACTTTAAATTCATGGACTTCATGTCACCCAAACAACGATGGGATTTTTATGGATGACAATGCGCCATGTCACCGGGCTTTTTTAACTGTTCCGATTGGTTTGAAGAACATTCTGGACAATTCCTACGAATGATCTGGCCACCTAGATAGCCCGACATGAATCCCATCGAGCATTTATTGGGACATTCATCGAGAGGTCTGTTCGTGCCCAAAATTTTAATAACACCATCAACGCTTTAAATTATGGACGTCTATCGAGACAGCATGGCTCAATATTCAACTGAAACGAAGACTTCCAACGACTTGTTGAGTCCATGCCACGTCGAGTTGCTGCACTTCGCCGGGCGAAAGGAGTTTATTCGACACGATATTAAGTTCAGGCATCCCCATGACCATAAGAGGTTAATCCATAAGAGGTTAATAGAATACTTTTTATTCATCCACACAAGTGTCATCCACTACAAGTTCATATACATTTTTTTGAACTTGTAGTGGATGACACTTGATGTTCATTTTTTTTCAAATGTTAATTCATTCATTAAATTAAATTATTAATTTTAGTTTTATTTAGATTTAATTTGAATGTATCTACCAATAGATGGCCCCAGATGTAAGAGGAAACTTTCAACTTGAAATGAAAACCTTTTTTTTTTTTTTCAATTCCTACTATTAGTTCACACTCTCCCAATATATTCAAATTTTCAATTGTAATAAAATACTTCTTATTCATCTATTACTTGTTTTATATTTCAATTAAAATTAAGTTCAACTTAACATCCGCCACGAGAAAAAAAAGTTTTATTTTGTATTAGAGTTAACTTAATATTCCATAAGTTGAAATTATATAATAAAGAATAAGTTTTTTATATGTACATTTTCTACTGAAACTTATTTAAATTTTATTTTTCTTCCCGTGTTATAATCAAAAATATTAATCATATCAACTTGTTTATTTTTCTCTATTGAACTCCACTGAATATGTGAATAGAAGTTCAAAAAAGATTTGAATTTATTTTTGGAGCTATAAAATCAGAAATTGTCTGTTTTAGAAGGTTATGATTTCCTTTTTGTCACTCTGCTTCTTATGTCTATTATTAAGAAAAAATATGTATAAATAAGTTAAAAATACAAAATTATAAAGAAATGCAAATTCAAGAATAGAAACTGATGCAATAAATGAAAATGCAGATACTGCATAAGATTCAAGAAGCGAAAACGCAGAAACTCATGCAATTTTATTGTTAATATCTACATCAATTTGAAATGGTTAATTGAAAGCAAATACTTTAATAGCCAAACGGCAGATGCTCTATTGGTTTAGTGAGTCAAGTATATTATTTCTGTGAGATAATGTGCTATTTGTATTTAATATTATGTTAAAATATTAATTAATATTTTACTGAAATTTAAATCGATTATGAATATTAAACTTTATTATCTTTTTCTAGGCTTCTAAGATATCCAATAGTTCGTATTCACTACACGCTGTAATATTTTTAACAAATATATAATAGAAATAAAAAATATTGAATCAATATTTAATAAAAAATAAAAAAATTGAAAAATTAGAATATAAAATACTGCTATTGCTACTACTGCTACATAAATATAAATTAGCAAAAGAAATTTCACTAACTAATTTTCATTTTATAAATTTCGAATATTTTAAATAAATAAAAATATTAAAAGAAAAAAAAAAATGTTTAATGAATACCGAATCTGTCGGAAATAAAAATTTTTATCATGAGTAAAATATGAAAAATATTTCAATATCAATAAGTTTTAAAATTGGTAAAAAATAATTTAATACGCGTTGGAATGCGGATATAAAAAAAAAACATGAAGTGTTTTTATTAAAATACTAGTTTATGTAGTCCATTACCGTAGTTTATAGTTTAGAATTTTTTTTTTAGAGATTCCAAGTTTTATATTTTTATGCGTGGAAGAAAAGGCTTTTCAGAAAAGATAACTTAATTCCGTTCTTATGATTTATATTTTTAAATCTATTTTTTAAAAACTTTCAAATTATAGTCTTTTTTAGAAATACATTTGAAATGAAATGAAACTTTTTATTTCAAGTCGGCGAGAGTTTACGTCGGCCGGCTAATTCAAATGCTCCCATCACACGGCAAAAACAGTTGGATCATTCTTTTAAAAAAATGGGAAAGTGTTTCGAATGAAGCTGAAAATGAGAAGAATAAGTGTTTTACAGCAAAGAGAAGGAAATTTTCTTCAGAATTTAAGAGAATTAATAAAAATAAAATTGTATTCAACGTTGTTGTTTTCTTCGACAATATTTTAGTAAAATGTTATGCCCGCTGTAACATGAATTTGAATTCGTTGCAATAAAGAGCAATGTTTTAAATTCTTTATTACATATGCGTTTTAAAAATGAAACAATATCTAGCGAAGTTCAGTTTTATGAAATTACAATGAACTCACATATACACATTGAAATCTATTTATAACAACGAGTTATAAACATTAATAGATATTCGAGTGCATATATAAAAATCTTCCTACTGAGAACAATGATTTAAATTATAAATTTACCAATTAAAATACACAAAATGGTATAATAAATAATATAATTTATATAAATAATTTAATAATATAATAATTATTTTATATAAATATATAAATTATAAACATGCCTTTATTTATTATTATTGCAGTAGTAACTAGTTTTTACTAAAATAATTTTCCGAAATGAAGACAAATAAATGGTTTATAAAGATTAGATTAAATTTAATTTTTAAATCTTTTCATTTCAGTCATTTAAACATATTCTATAATTTTATATGTTCGTTTCCCTTATTAACTTCTATTAAATTTAAAAATGGAAGAAAACATTTTTGCGACGATCCTACTCGCAGCTCAAAAATCCTACATAAGCTTTCTGCAACCATAGTTACTGAAATATAATATTTTCACTTATGAATACAAAAAAATTTTAATTGAAAATTTCAATTTCAGCAAATACAAATATAAAATGCATGTTAATCCAATATTTCTTATATTGTGTGAAAAATAGCCATACAATACATAAAAGCTTTGTTTAATGATCTAATCATAAATATAAAAATAATTATCTAAATACTGGAATCAAATACCCCAATTTGGGGCCTCAACGTTTTATGTCTCGACTTCTACCAAAAATTTGGAGCAACTAAACACATCATTCAGTAAATTGCAGTTCCACTAGAGAAAGAAATCTCTTTTGAACTTTCTGAGTGAGTCATTAAAACAAGAGACGACATCAAAAGTAATCCCTCGAAACACCGCAGCTTTGGAAAGTATTTAAGTGTTCCGTTTTCAGGATGATTATCGAAGGTTTCCCGCTTACTGACGATCAGTGGGAGGATGTTTTGTGAAAGAGAAAGATTTTAAAACAACGAAATCATTTGGGTGTACAATACCATAGAAATTGTGTGCAAATAAAGATTTTTTTTTTTTTTTAAATTTATTTTCACTAATCATTTGGTCAAAACGAAATCCACTTGTTATGTTTTAGTTTTTGTGGATTACTTTCTTTTTATTTCTTGTTGCTTTTTCTGCAAACAAAATAATTCCTAACGATTGCGTTAATACACTGAGTTCTAGGACTTAACATTCAATTATTTCTTGTAATTATTATCATTTTAGCTATTTAATAACAATAAAAAGGGCCTGAATGGCCGAGTGGCTAGCGCTCTGGCGCTCGGTACCACAGGTTTCGGGTTCGAGTCCCGGCGGTGCCATGGTTGTTTGTAGTGGTTCGGAATCCATTTTAAAAGTAGGTCCCGGTCTAATAAGATCGTAGAGCGTTGCAGGGGCATTGTTACTCCGCGTCCGTGGCTTATCTTCAAGTTACACGCGCCCCTGGGTAATGCAAAGTGAGTACGTCTGCGCAGCACTTGCCTTAAGGCATCCAACACCAAGGTGTCTGTGTTTGCCAGCTGCATTAGAAAAAAAAAATAACAATAAAAATAACAATAAAAAATAATTTAACAAGAATAACAAAATATTTATCATTTCAAATGCAACGAAACATTTAAAAGATATCAAACCTGAAGAATACAATGTTCTATCCTCACAGTTTGTTATGCTAGAAAAATGTGTTTTATTTTATATTTGAATTAAAATTAAATGACTTAACAGCCGTCAAGAGAAAAAACGTTTTATTTTGAATCAGTTAATTTAATATTAGACTATTATGAAAATAATTTTTTATTTACATTTTCTACTGTAACTTATTTAAATTTTATTTATATTCAGTTTTATTATCAAAAATATTAATCATATTAACTTGATTATTTTTATTTTTTGACCACAACTGAATATGTGAATAGAAGGTCAAAAAGTTTTGGATTTTTTTTTTTTTTTGAAGGCATAAAGTCAGAAATTATATGTTTTAGAATGTCAAGGTTATGATTTTTTTTTTTTCCACTGTGCTTCTTACGCCTATTATTAAAATAAAATATTGATAAATAAGTTAAAAATACAAATTAAAAAAATGTTATTAATGATACAACGTTCTTTTGTATCTTATATGATATTAAAACATTTATGCATATTTTACCGAAATTTAATCGTTTATGAATATTAACATTTTTTAGTAATTCTGAGGCTTCTATAATACCCAATAGCTCATATTCAGTACACGCTGTAATAAATATAACAGAAGTATAAAAATAATGAATTAATATTTTTTAATAAAAATATAAAAAATTGAAAAAAATTAGATTATAAAATACTACTGCTACATAAATATAAACTGACAAAAAACTTTTCACTAAAGCATTTTTTTTTATATAAATTTCGAATATTTTCAATGCGGATTCTTGAAGAATTAACTTATGTGATTTTTATTAATACTGTCTGCATCAATTGGAAATGAATAAATTGACAACAAATACATTAACAGTCAAACGGCAGATGCCCTATTGCCTTAGTGAGTCAAGCCTATTATTTATATGACATCATGTTCTTTTTATATTTAATATTACGTTGAAATATTAACCAATATTTTACTAAAATCTCATTGTTTATGAATATTAACCATTATTAGCAATATTGAGGCTTCTATAATACCCAAATGTTCGTATTCATTACACTCTGTAATATTTTAACAAATACTCATTACAGTAGTATAAAAATAATGAATCAATATTTTTAATAAAAAAATAAAAAAGGTGAAAAATTTATGAAATGCTATAACATAGATATAAAATAGCAAAAAAAATTTCACTAAAGTATTTTTGTTTTATGAATTTCAACATTTTGAATAAAGAAAAATATTGAAAGAAAAAAATATTTTAATGAATACTGAATATGCTGGAAATAAAATTTTTATCATGAATGAAATATGGAAAAATATTTCAATATCATTAAGTTTAAAAAAAACGGTAAGCAAAGTTTTTTGAGCTTTGGAATGCAGATAAAAAAAAAAACATCAAGTGTTTTTATTAAAATAATAGTTTATACAATCTATACTACCCAGTTTATAGTTTAAATTTTTTTTAGAGTTTCCCATTTTTATAGTTTTATGCGTGGAAGAAAAAGGTTTACAGGCAACATTTTAACTTAATTCCGTTCTTTATGATTCATATTTTTAAATCTATTTTTTTTTTTTTGAAACTTGAAAATCATAGTCTTTTTTTAGAAATATATTTAAAATCAAATGGAACTTTTATTTCAAGTTACGACTTCTATGCGTTTTCATGACTCAATAAATACTGAAAACAAAGAGTTTACGTCGACCGGCTACTTCGAATGCTCACATCACAGGGCAAAAACAGCTGCATCATTTTTTAAAAAAATGGGAAATTGCTTTTAATAAAGCTGAAAATGAGAAAAATAAGTGTTTTACAGCAAAGAGAAGGAAATTTTCTTCAGAATTTAGGAGAATGAATATAATACAATTGTGTCCTTCGAATGCTGGGATGGAGTGAGTCATTAAAACGAGAGACGACATTAAAAGTAATCCGTCGAAACACCGCAGCTTTGAAAAGTATTTAAGTGATCCCTTTTGAGGATGATTATCAAAGATTTCCCCTTCACTGGTGATCAGTGGGAGGATGTTTTGTAAAAGAGAAAAATTGGAAAAGAACAAAGTCACTTGGGTGTACGGTACCATATAAATTGTGTGCAAATAAAGATTTTTTAAAAATTTATCTGCCATAATCATTTGGGTAAAACGAAATTCACTTGTTTTTTTTTTTTTTTTTTTTTTTTCTTGTTGCTTTTTGGCAAATAAAATAAATCCTACCGGTTGTATTATACTGAGTTCTAGGACTCCATAATAAATATACGAAATAACTCAATTTTATATTAACCATTTTATTAGCAATAACAATTTTGATAGTTAACAAGAATAACAAATTATATATCATTTCAAATGCAACGAAACATAAAACGATATCAAACTAGGAAGTATACAATTTTCTATCTTCCCGGTTGTTTTATGGAAGAAAAGTGAGTTCATTTTATGTTTCAATTAAAATTATGTTTGACTTAACATCCGCCACGAGAATTTTTTTTTTTATTTTGAATCACAGTTAATTTAATATTAAGTTTTTAAATTATATCATGAAGAATAAGTTTATTATGTACATGTTCTACTGAAACTTATTTACATTTTGTTTTTATTCAGTGTTATGAATAAAAATATTAATCATATTGACTTAATAATTTTTATTTTTTGACCACCACTGAATATGTGAATAGAAGTCCAAAAAGTTTTGGATTTTTTTTTTTCTAAAACCATAAAGTCAGAAATTGTCTGTTTTAGAATGTCAAGGTTATGATTTGATTTTGCCACTGTGCTTCTTATATCTAAAATAAAATATTGATGAATAAGTTAAAAATACAAAATAAAAAAAAAAGTGTTCAGATTCATATATTAAATTATGATTTTATTGATAATGTCTGCATCAGTTTTAAATGACTAAATTGACAACAAATACATTAACAGTCAAACGGCAGATGCCCTATTGCTTCAAGTATATTATATAAATCAGATAATGTTCTTTTATATGATATTAAAACATTTATAAATATTTTACCGAAATTTAATCGTTGATGAATATTAACCTTTTAGTAATTCCGAGGCTTCTATAATACCCAATAATTGGTATTCAGTACATGCTGTAATAACAAAGTATAAAAATAATGAATCAACATTTTTTAATAAAAATAAAAAACATCGAAAAAATTAGATTATAAAATACTACTGCTACATAAACTAACAAAAACACTTTTCACTAAAGCATTTTTTGTTACTTATATTTTTGAATATTTTGAATAAAGAAAAATATTAAAAGAAAACAAAATGCTTAATGAATACCGAAGTCGTTGGAAATAAAATTTTTATCATGAATAAAATATGAAATTTTTTTCAATATCATTAAGTTTTAAAATTGGTTACAAAAAATTTACTACGCGTTGGAATACAAATAGAAAAAAAACATGAAGTGTTTTTATTAAAATACTAGTTTATATAGTCTACTAAACTAGTTTATAGTTTAGAATATTCTTAGAGTTTCCGAGTTTTAAATTTTTATGCGTTGAGGAAAAAGGTTTACAGGTAACATATTTCAGAAAACGTAACTTAATTTCGTTCTTTATGATTCATATTTTTAAATCTATTGTTTTTTGAAACTTGAAATTCATAGTCAGTTTAAAAAGAAATGGAACTTTTATTTCAAGTCACGATTTCTATGCATTTTCTGGACTCAATAAATTCTTAAAAAAGAGTTACGTCAGCTGGATACTTCAAATGCTCCCATCACATGGGCAAAAACAGCTGGAACCTTTTTTTAAAAAAATGGGAAATTGCATCGAATGAAGCTGAAAATGAGAAAAATAAACGTTTTACAGCAAAGAGAAGGAAATTTTCTTCAGAATTTAGGAGAACGAATAAAATAATATTGCTTTCAATGTTGCTGTTTTCTTCGACAATATTTTTTAAAGTGAGTTATGCCTGCTGTAATATGAATTTGAATTCGTTGTAATAAAGAACAGCGTTTTAAATTTATTACACATACATTATAAAAATGAAACAATCAATCTAGAAAAGTATAGTTTTATGAATTTACAATAAACACACAGACACAATGATATCTATTTATAACATTGAAATGTAAACATCAATAGCTACACGAATGTATATATAAACATCTACCTTTTGATAACATTGATTTTAATAATAAATGTACCATTTAAATTGCATAAAATGGTATTCAAATTATAAATATGCCGTAGTTAATTATTATTGCAGTAGTAACTAGCAATTAATTTTTTATTTTATTTAATTTTTTTTAATTTAATTACTTTCTGAAATGAAACTTTAAAAGTAAAGGGTTTATAAAGATTTGATTTAATTTAATTTTTAAATCTTTTTCCTTTCTTTCACTCAAACACATTCTATATTTTTATGTTCTTTTTCATTTATTATTAACTTTTATTAAATTTAAAATTAAAAGAAAAACATTTCTTCCACGATCATACTCGCAACTCAAAAACCTATCTGAGCTTTCTGCACCCATAGTTAGTGAAATATTGCATTTATCACTTATGCCTGTAAGAAAACCTCATAATTAATTAATGAAATTAATATAAAAAGAAAAATAGAAATAATATGTAGTAACATATAAAAAAATATTTAAACATTGGTAAAAACTGTAAAAGTAATTATTATTGGAATAGTTAATATTCATATTATTCAGAATTTATTATTTCTTTATTGTTTCACTATAACTGTTTTAAAAAATTGTTTTTTAAAAATTATAGTAAATAATGCAACAAATGTTCCATATTTTTAAATCTAATTGTTGAAAACTACACTAATTCATAGATATATGATTGACTGTTTTATTTTAAAATATTTATTCAAAATACCGAGGAATTTCAACAAATAAAATATTTATTCAAAATACAGAGGAATTTCACCGAATAAAATATTTATTATTTTAAATAAAATAAAAAAGTCTTGAGGAAGCTAATCAATGAGTGCGAATAAGCCCATAAAAATCCCGTGTCCTCCTAATCTCAGACGTCAGGAATACTAACAATTTAATGAAATGAAACAAATATAAATTTAAGGACAAGCACATAAAACATAGCTACAATGAAACATATTTCCTTTGTTTGTTTATTTGTGGTTTTTACTTTAAAATGAAGAGCCCGAAATAAAAATTTTATATAAAGGTTAAAATTAAAAAAAAAAGAAAAATATAAAATTTATTTTTTTTTTGTAACTACTGTTTTCTACTATTGTTAAGATTATATTCTATTGTTCTAAATCTTTTTAACTAATTCAAAAATATTTGCAATAGAATTTGCTTTTAAATCCTTTTTTTTTTCCATTTGTTAATAATAGTTATTTGCTATCTTTTTAATAAAAGAGGTTGATATTTTTATTTATTTTTTAAATTTATATTTAACTTAATAATTATTAATTGAATTTCGCTTATTTAAATATAAATAAATTGCTAAATATTTTTAAGTGAACTTGAGAAATTAAAGCAGGTGAAAATTTTAAATTTCCTCTTAACCTTAGACGTCACTAACATTAAAGAGTCACTTCAGTGAAGAGAGTCACAACTTAAGAAAGAAACGTGTAAAAACTATTTTAATAAAGTTTCCACACGAAATGTGACCATATAAAATTTACTGAAGTGCAAAATTCTTTCATTCTTTAGTTTTCTGTTATAAAGAAACTTCACATCAATTACTTGAAGTTTTCGCTTTAAAATTCATGGCACGAAGTAAAAGCTTTAAATCCAAAGGAAGTGGAAGTTTAAAAGTGAAAAAAAAAAAAAAAAAGATAACAAATTTCTTGCTGCAACTCACGTCCTACTTTGCATTTAGCTATTTCACGCCTTCTTAAAGAGTTGTGTTTGAATTTTCTATGAAGAAAAGATGAGGATTGTCTCACTCTTATTTTATCATCAAATCTAGTACTTCTGTTTAATTATGTTTTACATTTGATTAACAGCCTACAAAATTTTTATTCACTGCATGGGTAATGGTATGATATTATTTATTTGTATACTTTATGTTTTAATTATTTAAAATTTGATTCCTGCTAATAATTAATTTATAGCAAAATCTATCTTTTTTATCTATATATAGTTATATATTAATTGATTTCATTGAGGATATATATGTATATGGGAAGACGTAACAAAATAACTGATATGAAGATACGCACAAAAAAATTGTTTCCTTAATCGCAAATAATTTAAATATAAGTTTTAAATAAATTAATTTAAGGTATATGTATGTACGTATATACGTATGTAAGTATGCATATATATATATGTGTGTGTGTGTTTATGTATATTAACATTCCTTTTGCTCTTCTTGATTTTCCCACCCAATTAACCATTTATGTTACTCATCCTTATTAATTTTTACACATTTTAACATACCTGTTTTTTTTAAAATAATAACTGTTTTAATATCTGTATACATTATCCGCCTCTTTTATTTAACAGGCTATAACATGCTAGCCAAAAACAGCTTTAATTATTTGTCCATTCACTGTTATTGCCAGACACTGTGATTGTCAGACATCTTTGAACTTTCTCACTTTTTAGAAGTAATTCTTTGCTATATCCCGTTGACTCCCAAGCTAGATCCCAACTCCTTAAATTGTATTAAAATGTTAATAAAAAAAAGTAAAAGCAATCGTAGTTTTTTTTATTTATTGTTAAAATCCATTTGACGTTCGTTTACAATTTCCAGCTCTTCTGGTGTGCTTAACTATGTAGGTAATCTGGTAACTGCGGGAAAAGCATAATTAAATTATGACGAAATTGAAACTTTTGAGTATGCAGTTTGGTCCAATTTAGATAAGGGCTTCAATTCTTCGTCGTTGTGTGTTACAGTTCCTGACGGAATCAGTTTTTGTCATTGTGTTTCAGTTCGAGGAAGGTATGACGCCTCATGCTTGCCGATAGCCCGCCGAATTGAATCAGAATTCAATGCTTGAATGTCCATTTATGAAGGGGTAATATCGAACAAACCACCTAGAAATAGATGACAAGTTTCTCCGAGATGGTTATCCATGTAGACCAGATCAAAGACTATCCGTGGCATAGTTAACAAGCAATCCTTGAGATAGGTATAGAGTTCTTAGTCGTTCTATTTGTTCAGACGTTACCACAAGGAGGCGGAACCATCTTTTCTTCACTGTTCTCGGCTTTTCGTCACTGTATGTTCCAGTTCGAGAAAAAATCAGATTAAGTAATCTGAATACGAAATTTGCGTTATTTGTTTAAAAGAGTCAGCTATCTTGTTTGCAGCATCAATCACTGACTGAAAATAGGGACTATTGTTGTAGCTTCCTTGAATCTGCAGCAGAAACATGCATGACTACAGTATCACATTAAATTTGGAGCTTGAAAGTAAGAATGACGTCCCATCCTCTTTTCGAACTAAATGAATTATAGTTTTGCGAATAGCATTATGTTGACCGCATATCGTTATATCGGCAATTGCATATCGTTGTATAGACAATAGCATATCGTTGTGTGGAAGTACCAGTACGAGCTTTCACTTATCATCTTTTGTACTAGCTCAGTAATTGGAAAACAATACATAATAACATTGGATACATATTTCGACGCTTTTTAATCACAATTTGAATAACTTCCACAACATTTCTGATGTGTTACGGATTATGATTGTATTCCTATCTTTGAGACATTTAGCACGCTACCTTTCAACAGAGAAATGAAGGGAAGCGTGTTTTTTATGCTGTTCAGATATTCCTGTTCGTGGAGATATTCGAATGCTGCCTTGTGTAGTGCGGTTCTTATATCCATCATCAATCAAAAAAGACTGGTCAGGTCAAGATATTGGAAAGCCATCACTCATTAACGTGCTGTTAAGGGAATTTTGGAATGAATTAAGGAATTCTGTATTGATATCTGTCATCGACACTCTGTTCGACATGATGCCCAAATTAATCATAAATTAACTATGAATTGATTTCTGCATGTGCATATGCATTGAAAGTATCAAAAATATAATCATGTCTTCCTGCTTTTGCAATGTATTGCCATAAAAAAAAAAACTTTGCTTTTAAATTATAAAATGGTTTTTTTAATTGAAAAATTAATTACAAAAAATTTACAAATTTTATATTCTTCTGTCTTAGACAGAAAAATATAAATATTATGATTAGAATAATAAAATAATTATATCCTTTTTCATGATCTTAGATATATCATTAGGGATTTAGTTTACTCAAAAGCAATTTTTATTGAAAAGTTTTTAATGCTAGAACAACAGAAATTCTTATATATAAAATTGGAAAACCATTGCACTAATAATATTTTTAGAAAATCATATTAAATTTTCAATAATTAATTTAGCAAATATATTTACGAGAAAAATTACTTTTTGCTTTTAATTTCTGCAGTAATTTTTTATAAAAACCACTTCAAATTTGAAATTTTCCAGATGTCTAGGTTTTATAATTAATTAAGGTTATATTAAATGATAAAGTGTGGTAATTTACATCGATGTCTTTAATATAAAAAAAATATAATAACTAATTTCTGTTGATTTAAAAGTAGATTTATATATCTATTAGCTTGAAGCAATAATCTTAATTTAATAAAATAGCAAATAGTTTGTAGTAATTATGAACATTCTTATAACTGAAGATAAGATTTATGTATAAAAAATTTGAAAAAAAGTCTTTAAATCTGAAAATTCTTTAACCTACAGAATTGCTAAAATATGTTGAACAATAAAATTTAAGTATCGTATCCTAGACAGAAAATAATATTTCCTTTAGGGTGCTTAAATCATTATTATATTTATTAAATTGAATGTAACAGAAAAATACATTCTTTATTTTGCAAAACAGTGAATGAATTAAATTGTAAACAGCTAAGTTAATTAAATTATATATTTTTCTTAAATGCATTTGGAAAAATTTGCACTTCAAATATTGTACTTCATAAGAAAATGCAAATTACTTTGGGGCTTTCAATTATCTATATATTATTATTATGCTGTTGTTACAGGAAAATTTTTAAATAAGTTTCAAAACTTCCTTTATGGGAATAAAAGTCAATAGAAGTCAACATAAAAGTAATTTTCCATTTAAAAAGATTTAATAATTAATTAACAAGAACAATTAAAAAGATTTAATAATTACAAAACAAATTCAAGATATATTTTAAACTTTAATTATAAGAGTATGAATCATGTTTTATGTAAAACATGATGCATACTCTTATAATTAAGTTTATATATGTTAATAGTTAGTTTTTATGTAATGTGTGTGTTTTTGTGTAATGTTTAATAATTAGTTTTTATGTATGCATCATGTTTTATGTAAACAAGATGCATACACATTAATAAAAATGTTCGATAAACTTGGGTTAAAAGTTTTTGATAAAAGAGTTCTTTTAAAAATAGACTATGATTGTCTGCACTATACTTGTGAAGCTTTGAAGTTATTGATTTGTAGAACTTTTTTTAATTTTTGCAAGCAATTCTCTCAACTAAATCGGGAAATATTAAGCTGGATTCTCAAAGAGACTGAAAACTCAAGACAGAATTCTTCTTCTACCCCGCGTACCATAGGCAATTTTAAACTAAAATATCATCCAACTCTACTATTTAATATTTCAACTGAAACAACAAAAGCTTTTATTACCTTTTCATCCATAGTATGACTATATTTTTAAGATGGTTATCTAAATGCTTAATGCTTATTATGAACTGCATCGGAGAAAAACTGTTGGTTTTATGCTGTGAACTATGTTTTAATTCTGGATCAGAATCCGGAGTTAACTAGAAATTAGGAATTTAACCCGGTCATTCAAAAATTCATATTCAATTTTAACACGGAACTATTTTTTTTTTTTTGATGAAAATTCAAATAAATTCTGAAAATAGTACTCTGTAGAGTTGGTATCCAAAAGTAGATGAATTTTCATAAGGATTTGGATAAACGAAAGAACTGAAGAAAAATACCATTCATTTTAAAAGGTATACGGAATAGGATATCCTGTATACGTGAACATAGGATTCGTCTGCATCGACATACATTTTGCATCTGTATTTATACTGGTATATATATATATATATATACTCTAGGAAACTTTCTTGCAAATAAGTAACTGACTGTAAAATATAATAAATTTCAAATATCTTTGAACTGATATGTTTCAGGAAGAATAAGTAGAGGTATTATTTTTATGTTTGTTTAGAATTTCTTATAAATAAGTAAATAGATTTCATAGTTGATATCAAATTGAATTTAGATCTGAGCCAATAATAAAAAATTGCGTGTTGAAGAGTTAAAAAAGTACCGCAAAAATTATTATTGTCAAAAAGCTTTTGTTTATAATTTGCAAACAGCATCATAGATTTATTTTTAGCATATACTATTGTTGAAAAATATAAATACACTGAAAATGTTTGGTAAAACGTTTATCAAATAATTATTCTTTTTATTTTTGTACAGTCTAAAAAATAATACTAGATTAATTTCATATTTTACTATTTTAATTTACTAGGCATTAATTTTTATAGCGCTTTGTTTTAAGATGAAAACATTAGTTATTTAAATTCACTTTATAACTTGAATGAATCACTTTTTAAAATTTGTGCAGTAAGATTTATAGTTATGTAATAAATATTTAATAAATTAAAAATTACTTTTCGTTTTCAAGTTAAGCATGAAGTGATCTATGTACTGAATCATTTTAAAGGTATTTATTTTTAATGGGAATTAATGAATAATATTTTGTAATAACCATAAATAAATACTAAGGGAGGAAACAAACTAGGATAGATGTATTTTTTCTTCAATACTTGGATAATTTCACAACTAATATGACATTATTTTTAAACGTTAAGTTTATTTCAGAAAAGCTTTAATTAGACTGAACTGTAGTTTTTAATTTTTTATTAAAAATTATTTAATTTTATATCCGCAGTTTTTTTACTATTTTTTTAAATCTAAAAAAATCGTTTATAAGATCTGTAGAGTAGGGTAAGAGTTTCATTATCTTTAATGTATTTTTCCATGCTAATGCATTCAATTTTTTAAAAATCGCTAATGCGAATATTTTAAAGATGTTCAATATGCTCGCAACGCTACATGTCGTTTTCATCTCTTCAATTCTAATTTATATGAAATATTTCGTATACAAAATCTTATACATTTCATTCAGCCTTTTTCTTATATGGAAATTAGAAACTCTACTGTTACAACAGGACTTATAGGCATTTAGTTATTAGTATCTTATTTTACTTTTATTATAAATCATTACCCATAAGCAAAGTACGATTAAAAAATATGAGAATAATTATAATTATATTTAATCAATTTATTATTCAATTCCACTGAATGTTGTTTTCCTCAGGAAAATTTCTAAGCGTTTAAATATATATATATACACCATTTTCAGCTATCATGATTTCTCCTGCCATTCTTCTTAATGGTTACAGATGTCACTAATTACTTATCTAACTGCATTAAATAATTATTTAATTCTTCAAAACTATTTTAATAACTTTGTATCTAAGAAACAAAATTAAACATTCCAAAAAACAACAATATAGCGTTCTTATTGTTCAGAAATTGTATACATTTTCTTATTCACTGCTTTAAGTACTTACTTTTCTTAAAAGCAGCATTAAAAATAACAAAAAATGATTTTGTATTTTTTAATAATTAATTCACTCTTAAATAAAATCCCAGAAAAAACATATTTTATATGCTATAAATAGAAGACACTGTGTATAGGTAAAATTAAAAAAAAAAAAAAAAATTAATAATTAATTATCTAAAGAGGAAAAATTAAAAATTATATGACAATAATGATTCTAAAAAAAAAAAATATAAACAATTTTTTTTTTTCTTATCTTTAAACTGATTATTGAGTCATTTATGTAATTCCAGTTAAAGGAACAAAAAAATTATTTATATATTTTTTTTAACGGAAGCTATTAACTACGCCCTTCATTTAAATTACTTATCGGCACTTATGCCACTAATGTTTAGTTAGTCTCTAACTTATTTTAAGTAAAAGATTCATGTTAGTAATATCTTCAAAGAATTTCAAGATTTTCTAAAATGTATGTCGTCAAACGTTGTTCAAAAGATATTAGATTGCTCAAGTCTTAAGGTTTTTGTTTACATTCATGAAAAGTTTTACTTTTTAGATAATAAAGTAAAGATGACTTATTCTTACATGAGTAATTTAAAGAAAAAAAACGATTATGCAAACATTAATAAGAAAGAAAAAAATTTCGGTTCAATTTTACTTCAATCTATTGGGTAAAATCTTTTTACTATGTAGTAAAAAAATGAAGAGAGCTAAAAAAAAAAAATATGCGGTTAAATGAATAGTTTCAAAACCAGAAAATGTATTTTCCCTCTAGCCATTTGATAACCTTTGACATTTAATGATTTTGGATTCTTGATCTTCATAAATGGTGATCCAAAATTTGTTAGACATTTGAATTTTAATGTTGTTCATTACTTTTAAAAATTATTTGAAATATTTTTATAATTGTTTTCAAAACTTTGGATAATTTTTAACAAATTTAGTAAAATATAATAATTTTCAAAACAAATTTTTAACGTAGTAAAATATAATAATTTTCAAAACTAATTTTATTTAAATTTTAATTTTTATAAATTGAATATATATAAGAAAATCGATTTATTCAATAATGATTTTAAATGAAAGTATTTTCATATTCCAAGAATAAATTTCATTTCAAATTTCGGCTGTGAATGATTTTTCATAGCTATGAAGAATAACACTTTCATACATTTCAATTACAATGTTGATAAAAAACCAGAATTAAAATTAATTGAACTTTCTATTCATAAGAGAATTAATGTACAGTATTTTATATGTATTTTATTATTTGTTGTATTATTAGTATTTTATTTCAATCATTTGTGGTATTTTTAAATCTTCTGCATATTCTGAAAAACTCCCACACATAACAATAATTAGTTATGTGTGGGAGTTTTTAAAATATACAGAAGTATTTTAAAATACCTCAAATGAAGGAAATTCATTTCAAATTTCAAAATTTTTATTCCATTATACTAATAATGTGAATAAAAGGAAAGGAAATACGATAAAAAAAATAAATATATTTTTTAATTATGTGTTCTCAACGGTTCCAAAACAAAGATGGTGATTTTAAAACCTTTTATGTTTTTAAAAGATTAATCTTATCTTAAAAAATAGAACAGCAAATGGTAAATGTTTCGTTTATATCATAGAATCTTTCATAGTATGAAACTAAAAATTATAATAAACTAATAAATTAAATAAAAACTAACACTCCAGTATTTTAAATAAATATAAATCTTTATATGTATATATTTTAGCAAAATTAATTTTGGTAACATGAATTTTTCTTTTAAGTTTATCGATATTTTTTTAAATAAACATTTGAAAATGTACCTCAGAATATTATGAATCAGTAAATCAAACCGTAAAAAATAGCACACCACTAATGGGAATTTTACAAATTGAAAGTGAAAAGGGAGAGCGATGTTTACTCCAAATGGAAAATATTCACTACTTACCTGATACTCTATTTACAATGTTGCTATTTAGCCGTAGCAGCATTTTACACAAGAGATAATGTTCTAAAATTATTAAGAATAACTTATCTAGATTAAAAGTATTTTCGCTTAAGTTAACAACTTTAGTTCGTTTGTTTTACAGTACAAATTTTAATGCAAATTGTACAAATGACATTTTAGAAGTAAAGATTAATCTGAGAAAAGTAAGGAATTACTTTATGCAAAATATATGTATTGTTCGTGTATTTACAAAAATCAAAATGATGAGATATTCAGATATTGAGATGAAAAGTAATAAGAACACTACTTTATTTTTAATTTAATATCCAAGATTCATTAAAACTCTTTTTAAGTACTTTTTTATGGGAATTAAATTTAGCATTTCAGTTTATTATTTTTATACTTTGAGTTTAAAAATGTGCATGCTTTATTTTTATTTCAATTACGAAAAAAATAATTTATTATTATTATTTTTTAAATATTATTCATGCTTTTTTAAGATAATAATAAATTCATTAAAATTAATGTTTAAAAAATATGTATCATTTTCGACATAGTTTTTTATAATATATGTAAAATTGAGAATTTTTAAAAACATATAGTTGATAATTCAATATGCTTTTTTCCGATTGTCACATAAAAGTATCCAGAATATTACACCAATTTGACAACGAAAGGATTAGACACATATATTTTTATTTTGTAAGAGTAAGAAAAAAAAGAAGCTATTTGATTATGTGAAAAATTATGAAAAAAAATATCATGTCTTGTAAAAATAAAACAGGAAATTGTTAGTAAAATTAAATTGAATTAAAATTTTGTTTAAGAAAGTAAAAATTAATATATCTATGTTTATACATATTTCTCAAAGTTGCAATAAAACTGCATTAAATAAAGTGCATTCTGCAATTTAAAAACTTAACTAACGAGAAAGATTCGAGAAGAAGAAAAAATATATAATATAAAATATTTCTGTGCAAAACTTAATAAACAATAAAAATTTATAATTTTACATTAATAAAAATAAATATAACGAAACGAATTCAAAATTATTGCATTAAAGCGTTTTTAAACAGTTTTATATTATATTAAATGTTTGCAATTTACGATTCATTTTTTATATTTATTTATCATGACTTTCATATATTATAAAATTTACGTAAAATTATTAATTGATTGAAATGGGACTTTAAAGAAAACATTTAGAAGTTCTGTACATATTTTTCATGAAAAGGCTTATTCGTTTAAAATTTAAATAAATTATTAATGTTCATCAAAAATATATGTTCTTGGTATTTATATCTTAGGTTATCAAATGATAGTTTCAATAAAAATACTTGTTGAGTACGAACTTAAATTAATTTATGTGCTAAGTTTATTTGATTTCTAATTAATGCAAGCTTTCAAAGGCCAGGTGGTGGCCTGGAGGGCAATTGGCTAGCGCTCTTGCCTTTGGTACCCACAGGCTTCAGGTTCGAATCCTGGTGGTGGCATGGATATTTGTTAGTGTTTCGGAATCAATTTTGAATTAAGCTGTAGGTCCCGGTCCCCACATGTGCACAAAATAATCATAGAGTGACAAACCAAACCAAATCAAATCAATCAAAGGACGGGTAGTTTGATTTGAAAATATTCACTATTACAACATCAGATATATAGCAGATTAAGCATTGCCCAGAACTTTCCTTAGGGGCCATATTACATCCCTGACATTTGTATAACAATTTGTAAAGAACAATGTAAATGTGAAATAGAATGTTGTTTGGCATAAACCGTCACATTATAGAAAATTTTTGCTCTACATTCAACATTCTCATTTATTTAGTGTCATAAAGCACAATTAAATATATGAATTTAATTAACTGTGCATCGTAGTTGAAATATAAATACTTCATGCATATTGTGTGTAATATTATTAAAATAAAATTATTTATAGATATACATAATTTATGAAGATTATACCTAAGAACAAGATTGCTCAACTTTCTGTTCTTAAATGTGAATCTTATAAATTGCTTTGCAAATATTTATAACGCATATACCAATAATATTCTAAAGAAAAAAAAAGAAAAAAATTTGAATTTTTTTTTAGAGGTATTGATGATTTCAAACATAAAAAATAGGAGTATATTTTTATAATATTGTGAAATATTAAATTGGGCTTAATATTAATTATTTTGATATTATAAGTGCATATTTTATGTAGCATAATTTTTAAAAATACTCTATAATTTGCAATTCATTATATAGATGTCATTATATATAATTCAACTTTTTAAACTGAAAACCGTTTTTTGTTTTCTGTTATATCATAAATTTTTTAAAAATTTAAGCCTTAGCTGAACATTGTAAATTTGGTTCTCAATAATTAAAGCTAACTTCTTTTAATTATTTATTTCAGAAATTTCTAAATATTTTGATATCCAAATAGTAATTTGAAATGTTGGAAAAGTAACTTATTATTCATAGAATAATTTTTGAAAATTATATGTATTTTAATGAAAATTCGATGTTTTTTCTCTTTGAATTTCATTTATACTTATTACTGCACAATAGAAATTATACAAAATTCTAAATTTTATGGTAACACAAATTATATGACGAGTTTTATTGAAATACGCTTATAAAGTAAGTTAAAAAACAAACTTATATTACTATTGTATGAAATCTATTTTATATTTATGTATATATGAGATTATTCCTTTAACTCTTCTATTATCACATTAAAAATTTTATATAAATTAAAATTTGAGAATTAGCAACTTTAGAGCTTTATAAATATTCGAAACAAATATTTGTAAAGCATATTTATTAAACATCACATAATTTTTTATAATGATGAGTAACATTTGTTCATCACTTATTATTTAATGTTAAACAAAATTAAATAAAATAATTGCACCTATATGGATAAATTTAGGGCCTGAATGGCCAAGTGGCTAGCGCTCTGGCGCTCGGTACCACAGGTTTCGGGTTCGACTCCCGGCGGTGCCATGGATGTTTGTAGTGGTTCGGAATCCACTTTAAACCGTAGGTCCCGGTTCTAATAGGATCGTAGAGCGTTGCGGGGGCATTGTTACTCCGCGTCCGTGTCTTCAATTTACACGCGCCCCCTGGGTAATGCAAAGTGAGTAACGTCTGTGTAGCGCTTGCCTTAAGGCATCAAGACCAAGCTGTCTAAGCGTTTGCCAGCTGCATTAGAACAAAAAAAAATATGGATAAATGTATAAAAAATAAAATATAAACTTTTGTTTTAAAAAAGCAGAGGCAGTATTTTATTTTAAGCTATGAAAAAAATAGATTGAATGTCTTCTTTAGAAAAATGTATTTATGTGAAGAAATATTGGTATCTCTTATCTTAGTTTAAAAGAGCAGAACAAGTATAAATCTTCAAATATTTATTTATCAAGAAATGAAATAAAATCTGCAAAAATTGGTACATGTAACGAAGAGTACGGGCACAAATATTTGAATTTCAACTAAATAAAAATACATGAAGAATGAATACATTTTATTTTCTCAAGTAAAATAATGAAACAAACTAAAACATAGCCATAATGTATAAAACCAAGGGTGGCAAATCCGCTGCCTATCTTGAATAATTTTCTGGCCCGTGAGATTTATCACACTTGTACAAAATATATTTATTTTTATAATGGCAAATTGTGAAAACCAATGTATTTAAAAATCTATTTATATATTTTTATATTTAATTTGCAGTGTTATATATTTCTTTACAGTGTACGTTTAGTATCATTTATATTATCTATGTTTACATGTAGGAATAAAAGAAAACAAAATAATAATAGCTCGTTATGTATTAATTTTTCACTCCAATAAATGTATAGTGGGTCTACATGTAATATGAGGATATATAATTTTATATGTGGCCCGCGGAGGTATGATGTATTTCCAAAGTGGCCCACCAAGATTATTTTAGGTTGGTCACCCCTGGTATAAACGAATCACGAGAACTGTAAAGAAAAATAAGACTTTTATTGCTATTTTCAGGATTTTTTTATTGAATCGTTTAAATTTTTTCTGTCAATTACATAGAACGTGGAGTTAATAATTTAATCAACACTTGTAAGCAAATATAGGAAACATTATTTAACTGTAGTAAGTTATCAGTATATTTAATTCAAATTTTGTATGCAAAATACTATAATAATTTAGTTTCCAGAATTTCATATGACATGTAAGTATCGACAAATACAATACAATATATATATATATAATACTGCCGTTATCTCCCTCCGTATTTTATATATACATATATATATATATATAAAACGTATGGAGGGACATAACATCAGTATCACTTTCGTTGCTTTTGCACATATGTCTCTTCAGTCAAATTCATAGTAAGCAAGCAGTACCAAATTAGAAATTTGGCTGTCTATCGTCAGGAAGGGATATCCAAACAAGTTCGAAGATCAAACATTCACATTTTTAACACGCTCGGAATCTCCATAAGATCTCAATCATATATTTATAAATTTACAAAAGAAAACCATGGATAGTATGTTTAAATCTAAATTAAACTTTTACAGTAATAGCAAATATACATAGAATATAATTTAACATAAAGCATTACGTAAC
>BPLR01009700.1:0-61816 GCA_021605095.1 Caerostris extrusa | reverse complement strand
TCGGCCAGATTGGGATTACATTTATTATTACTGGTTTTTTAATTGTTATATGTATAATCTTCAATGAGCAAATGCTTTATATGAAATTTAGAAAGAATAAATTTTTAATTCACTTTTCTTAATGATGTAGTTTAGATTTTGTATAATTATCCTGTAAAAGCTTATTACCAATGAAACCACTAAACATCTGTATATAATAGTCTTGTTTCATAAAAACAGAAACACAATTTTATTTTTTAATTAAAAAATGTATTTAAAAACAATTACAATTCTTTTAATAATTTAAACAAACATATAGCATTACTAAATATATATTTGAATCTAAAAACATGCAGCATTTTAACAAGTACAAATTACAGGTTATCAATTTTAAATAGCCTTTTGAATTACAAAATATAGGAAGGAAAAATAACTGAAATATCAATAAAAGAGATAGCTAATTTGAAAATATCTGCATAATAATACTTTTAAAATTATTTAGTAATTTTTTTTTTTTTGTATTTTTAATTATTTAGTAATTTTTTTTTTGTATTTTTTAATTATTTAGTAATTTTTTTTTGTATTTTTTTTTTTAATTATATAGTAATGTTTTTTTGTATTTAATTCATACAACAAATTGATAATACGTTGACCCTCATTAATAATTTCTTGTTCATGGATGCATTCTCTCAAACTGTAGAAAGCGTTTATGGCGGCCAATGCAATCCACAAATTAGCACGACTGAAAAAAAGCTCCACGACAAAAACTCCTGTTATATAAAGCAGGCGCTGTTGTCAAAACTGGTAAAGGTGTCATGGCGAAGCCATTGAAATTAGTGGTGGCATTGTGTTAGGTCCACTAGGTCTTCCTTTTTCAGTTGCAGGAAAAGTTCTAAAAGCAAAATCTGTTGCCGATAAAGCGAAGGGTTTGGTTCTCACAACGAAAAGTATTCGAGAGATTCTTTACGATATGGATAAAAACCACGTTGCAAAATCCAAAATTGGAGAACTTAAAACAAAATTTTGTTTCAACAGAAATGAACTTTGAATTTATACAAATCTTCAGAAAGATAACAAAGAGCTATGCTGTACAATAATGGCTATAGATATGAAAGGATTTTTTCCGAATATCTTAACGGCTAGTTTTTGTGTTGAACTACATATATAAAATCAAAAATGTACCAAGAAGAAATGTGAACATTTTAAGTTGTGTAGTTTTTCAATATAAACTACGTTTTAAATGTTAGTAGTTCTATCATAAAATTGACTCTCTGTCGTTCTGTTGACAATTTTAAATTGTTTGCATTTAATCTAACACGTATTCAAGAATTATTGTATACTTACACTAATAAAAATGACTTACAAATATCGTGCAAGCTATCAGGAAATATGCATAAAATGTATTACGATATTCAATTTTTAAATCTTGTTCATTATCAGAACAATTTTCTACTCACTTTTTAATTTCAAATTTGTAATGTGACTAAAAAATAATAATTTGTAAAGAATAATTTGTGTATTCTAAATGGAAATTTTTAATTGTTATTAATGTGTTTTAAATTTTCTTGCTGAACTTTATGAAATTAGTTTTTCTTTAGTGATATGTTTTATAGCACTTATAAAGAAAACAAAAAGCAAAAAAAAAAATAGATCTTTCACATTTGTCACGAATTTTTATTTATTCATAACACATTTAATTTTACGAACACGAATAAATTTAAAAACCCATACTTAACATTTTCAAAGTTCTATTTGTATCAATAGCCTGTATACAACATAAATGATCAATTAACGATTTAGTTTGCAGAACTATCGAATGTATTAGCTTGATTTTTTTCGAGCATCGCTACCAAAAGCATTGAGTATATCAGTTATAATTTTTTATATTGAGTCTTAATAATGCAAGCCAGTTATACTCAATCGGAAATGTAAAGTAAATGAAATTAATTTTCGGAAATTATATAAAATCGAAAACATAAACTTTAATATTAATTGAACAGCAGTCAAAAAAAGATAAAAAAAAACTCTTTTGTACTAGTATAGTGATCATTTATATCATCGAGTAAATTCTGAAGTTTGGGTAAAAATATAAGCTTATCGAGATTTTAAATAGCTTCATTTAACATTCATCATAAATGTTTGAATTAGTTTTAAAACTGAATATTTTTATATAACAATTTCATAACGTATTTAGTCGATGAATGAGAAGCGATATTTAACTTGCTTTTCACCAGTATTAGACATCTAAAACTTTAATTTGTAGCGCCACCTAGGTTACGAAAATTAGATTAAACAATACCTTGCTTTAATTTTTAAAAATGCAGAATGTTCCGTAAATTATATAATTTGGCGTATTGCAGCGGACGAAAACTTTACAGAATTTGTCATTTAAAAATTGTATGCACTTCTGTATAAAAGAATTCGGTTAGCGGCAAAGCTTATTTGAAGAAATCAGTCTGCAATTTTAATATCTCAAAACCTTGAAGCTAGTGCAGTTAACGCCATCTGGTGTACATGGATTCTGGTCCTAATGAAGTGGAACTGAATAAGTTAAAAATCAAATTTATTAAACAGTACCTTTTTGTATTTTAATTCGAATAAGCCCCCCCCCACTTTTTTTTTTTTTTATCAGACTTCAAATAATCGGAGTGCATTTCAAAGGCTCTTTATAAGACTCGAGTTTTTTAATTATGGCAAGAATTTACTCAACTTATTTAGAATGCAAAATAAACACGAATTAATTTAACTTCGATTGGGACAAAATTGGTGCACCAAGTTCAATTGCAAATACTCCTTTGAATTTAAACTCTGTGTACTTAAATATGAAACTTAACTCATTCATTAATATAAAAGTTTATTCATATGGTTATAAATATAAATTTTTATGTATTGTACATAATTTTTATTAACTCAAGAAAGGAAATTGATTTCAATTACTTGACAATTATAAATATTAAATGCAAATACTGGTACATGTTGATGGAATCGATTGCTTTAATTTTCTGCTCCTTCAAAATTTTAACACTTAATATATAAGAAACTAATTTATCAATTTATAAATTTAATTTTTGAAGATAAAAATTATTCAATGTTTCAATAAAATATTAAATTTAATTTTAAAAATTTAAAATGCAATTTCCTTGTATTTCATTGACTGACGTTTCATATCAAGTCTCTCGAGACAAAATGTCTTTTAATTTGAATGAAAACAAAATTTAAAGTTATTAAAATACTGAGACATGATAATCATGAGTTTTCATAACATTATTTGCCTTTTTCACATTTTTATACCATATTTCAAATTTTGCAATTCAATTACTATTGTACCACTTGTATGCTATTGAATGAGCATTTTACAATCAAGATGAATATTGTGTGAGCCATTATATTTGCCAAAATATTAGTTGCTAACAAATATTAAAAACTAAATGATTGCATGAATCATGTACAATATTATTTCAGTATAAATGCTTTTTAAATTAAATAAAATTATGAACGATTCGCATTGAAGATCATTTGCAGCACAATAGAATAGTATATTCAGTTTTTATTTTCTTCTGCACCAACTGATTTGTATGACAAACGATTGTTTGCGACACCAATGCCTTAATAGAGTCTCCATAGAAAACTAAACAAATCTCGTTTGATATTTCTAACATCCTATTTTCTATTCTAAAAAAAATTTAATTGAATATCCATAAATATTACATTTTTAAAATGTCCAGCAATCATGGCGTTAGTGACGTCACTATAGCCTACGTCGAAATCTATGAATCATACAGCATTTTTAATATTTCTAAAAAGTTCTAAAGCAAAATCTGTTGCCGATAAAGCGAAAGGGTTTGGTTCTCACGGTGAAAAAATTCGAGAGATTCTTTACGATATGGATAAAAGAAACCACGTTGCAAAATCCAAAATTGGAGAACTTAAAAAACAAAATTTTTGTTTCAACAAAAATGAACTTTGAATTTATACAAATCTTCAGAAGATAACAAAGAGCTATGCTGTACAATAATGGCTATAGATATGAAAGGATTTTTTTTTCCGAATATCTTAGTGGCTAGTTTTGTATTGAACTACATATATAAAATCAAAAATGTACAAGAAATGTGAACATTTTTAAGTTGTGTAGTTTTTTCAATATAAACTACGTTTTAAATGTTAGTAGTTCTATCATAAAATTGACTTTCTGTCGTTCTGTTGATTTTAAATTGTTTACATTTAATCTAACACGTATTCAAGAATTATTGTATACTTACACTACTAAAAATGACTTACGAATATCGTGCAAGCTATCAGGAAATATGCATAAATGTATTACGATATTCAATTTTAAATCTTGTTCATTATCAAGAACAATTTTCTACTCACTTTTAATTTCAAATTTGTAATGTGACTAAAAAATAATAATTTGTAAAGAATAATTTGTGTATTCTAAATGCAAATTTTTAATTGTTATTAATGTGTTTTAAATTTTCTTTGCTGCACTTTTTGAAAATTAGTTTTCTTTTAGTGATATGTTTTATAGCACTTATAAAGAAAACAAAACGCAAAAAAATAGATCTTTCACATTTGTCACGAATTTTATTTATTCATAACACATTTAATTTTACGAACACGAATAAATTTAAAACCCATACTTAACATTTTCAAAGTTCTATTTGTATCAATAGCCTGTATACAACATAAATGATCAATTAACGATTTGGTTTGCAGAACTATCGAATGTATTAGCTTGATTTTTCGAACATCGCTTCTGCATTGAGTATATCAGTTATAATTTTTACATTTAGTCTTAATAATGCAAGCCAGTTATATCAATCAGGAAATGTAAAGTAAATGAAATTAATTTTCGGGAATTATATAAAATCGAAAACATAAACTTTAATATTAATTGAACAGCAGTCAAAAAAGATTAAAAAAAAAACTCTTTTGTACTAGTATAGTGATCATTTATATCATCGAGTAAATTCTGAAGTTTGGGTAAAAATATAAGCTTATCGAGATTTTAAATAGCTTCATTTAACATTCATCATAAATGTTTGAATTAGTTTTAAAACTGAATATTTTTTTATATAACAATTTCATAACGTATTTAGTCGATGAATGAAGCGATATTTAACTTGCTTTCACCAGTATTAGACATCTAAAACTTTAATTTGTAAAGCGCCACCTAGGTTACGAAAATTAGATTAAACAATACCTTGCTTTAATTTTTAAAAATGCAGAATGTTCCGTAAATTAAATTATATAATTTGGCGTATTGCGCGGACGAAAACTTTACAGAATTTGTCATTTAAAAATTGTATGCACTTCTGTATAAAAGAATTCGGTTAGCGGCAAAGCTTATTTGAAGAAATCAGTCTGCAATTTTAATATCTCAAAACCTTGAAGCTAGTGCAGTTAGCGCCATCTGGTGTACATGGATTCTGGTCCTGTGAAGTGGAACTGAATAAGTTAAAAATCAAATTTATTAAACTGTACCTTTTTTTGTATTTTAATTCGAATAAGCCCCCCCTTTTTTATCAGACTTCAAATAATCGGAGTGCATTTCAAAGGCTCGAGTTTTTAATTATGGCAAGAATATACTCAACTTATTTAGAATGCAAAATAAACACGAATTAATTTAACTTCGATTGGGACAAAATTGGTACACAAAGTGCAATTGCAAATACTCCTTTGAATTCAAACTCTGTGCACTTAAATATGAAACTTAAATCATTTATTAATATAAAAGTTGATTCATATGGTTATAAATATAAATTTTTATGTATTGGACATAATTTTTATTAACTCAAGAGAAGGAAATTGATTTCAATTACTTGACAATTATAAATATTAGAAATGCAAATACTGGTACATGTTGATTAGAATAGTATATTCAGTTTTATTTTCTTTTGCACCAACTGATTGTATGACAAACGATTTGTTGCGCCACCAATGCCTTAATAGAGTCTTGATAGAAAACTAAACAAATCTCGTTTGATACTTCTAACATCTATTTTCTATTCTAAAAAAATTTTAGTTGAATATCCATAAATATTACATTTTTAAAATGTCACAGCAATCATGGCGTTAGTGACGTCACTATAGCCTACGTCGAAATCTATGAATCATGCAGCATTTTTAATATCTTTATTTAAAACCTGGGTGGGTAAACACACCCTTTAAATAGCAGTCGAACCTCAGATATCCACGGTACTGTCACTACGACGATTTGTAGGTTGACCGGAGCTCCTTGGTTTTTAGGTAACCGTTAGCTCCTTCTTTGCATATGAAAGGAAGTTACTTTAGCTTTAAGCCCATTGCAATAAAATAAACAATTAAAATAGAAAAATAATAAATATAGAAGAGAAGTTTTTTTCAATAAAATTCTTTTTAAATTAATTATAATTTAATAATTAAAATAAAAAAAATAGAGGAATTTGAAGAATTACAAACTGAACGTAGTTTGATAGAGAACTTAAATAATAAAAATAAAAATACTTTCAAAAGATTAATCAAGTCAAAAAGAGTACATGTTAAAAATTACAAAAACGTTCTAGAGCAGTTTGTTAAGAAGAATGAATCTGGGAAAATCTGTAGATCGTACAAGGTTAGTTGCAAGTGATGAGAACCGGCATATTCAGCGTGGTATGTAGCCGTTGGCTGAATCGGGGCCGGCGAGATTGTTCATTTCCATCGCGCTCTTTGGGGCCACAGGCGTTGCTTAATTAATATTAAATTATTCATGTTCATTCATAGCATTTGTTTCTAATCATCAAAACAAATTATGTTCACCAATTTTTACGTAAAATTTTAAATTTACATTTATTATTACTGTTCTTTTTTATTATTATATGTATAATCTTCAATGAGCAAATGCTTTATAAGAAATTTAGAAGAATGAATTTTTTTAATTCACGTTTCTTAATGATGTAGTTTAGATTTTGTACAATTATCCTGTAAAAGCTTATTACCAATGAAACCACTAAACATCTGTATATAATAGTCTTGTTTCATAAAAACAGAAACACAATTTTATTTTAATATTATATTTTAATTAAAAAATGTATTTAAAAACAATTACAATTCTTTTAATAATTTAAACAAACATATAGCATTACTAAATATATATCTGAATCTAAAATCATGCAGTATTTTAACTCTAATACAAATTACAGGTTATCAATTTTAAATAGCCTTTTGAATTACAAAAAATAGGAAAGAAAAATAACTGAAATATCAATAAAAACAGATAGTTAATTTGAAAATATCTGCATAATATATTTTTCATTAGCATAAACATGACAGAGAATTTTTTCAAAATTGAAACTGAGCAATTATTAGAATTTTAGTAATTAAGTAAACATGTATATATACATTTAATTACGCTATTTAAAGAATAGATTATTTAAAAAATATTACTTACGTCAAAAGTGAAACTATATATTTTCAGGGAATAATTTAACTAGGATTGTGAAAAAAGATGAATGAATGATCGTTAGAGGGGCTGCGAAGCCAAGTTAATTGGGTGAAAGAAATGCGAGTTTGAGTGTGGTTAGAAAGCAAAAGAGATAGAAGAGGTAATCTTTGAGGTGTGAGATGTTTTTAGAGAGAGAATTTAAGTTTTGTGGCATTAATATTTAAGTTTGTAAATATTGTGCACAAAGTTTCAATTATTCCTAGTATGTGTAATATAAAATAGTTGGAATTAATTCAAAGAGAGCTGATTTATTTAAGACCGCACAACAACTTAATAACATTTGCGAACAATAAACGAACCCGGAAGTTTGGCGAAGATTCATTTCTTCTACGTGTTTTCATCATAGTTTTTGTAGCTTCAGCCTAGGGCCTCAAAATCAAGAGGGGCCTACATTCAAATTGTTAGCAGAATTAGGTACCTATTCTAAAAACAGTAAACACTAAAACACTGAATCAAAAGAAAATAACGAGAAATTCTACACATATGAATAATAAGAAGCAAGACATAATGGAGTCATTTACAAACTTAATAATGGGAGGTGAAAAGAGCCTTATAAGTGGAATAGCCTAGGGCCCCTTTTTTATCTAAATCCGGCCCTGCTTGGGGCACAGATTCAACACACAGTATCTTCAAAGTGGATGAACGTTACTCCAAAGCGATAATTAAACACTGACAAATAGTTTTGTAAATTTGTATGACTAATAACGCAGACAATGTAAAAAAAAGTAAAAATGAAAATAGATTATCACGTTTTGTATGCAGACATGCATAAGCTTGGCAATAGAGATGAAAATATCTAACATTTAAAAATATTTATACATCAGCATATAATATATGAATCTAATCCTTTTACATATAAAAAAGTTTTCCTGGATTTCGTGACAATTTTAACAGAAGACTTATTACTCAATTTATCCGTAAAAGTTTTCGTATTCTCAAAATCTCTTGTTTCAGATAAATTACTGTCTGTGTTTAAATAGGTAAATTTCGCAATCCAAGGTTACAGCCAATACGCCAGTTCAAAGAAATTAAATGTAGTATGCAGTGATACCAACAGATGGCGCCATTAGTTCGGTTAAAGTTTAACAAAAAAAAAAAAAAAACAGATGTAGGAAAAAAAGACATTCTTTTATTTCTATTTTCAACAAAAATAATAATTATTAATATAAATAAGTATTTAAAATTAAAGTACAACCAGAGCTGTTAAAAGGATAAAACTATTGTATTAAAAATGAAAGGCAATTATATGAAGTTTGTTTCCAATGCAGCTGGCAAACACTTAGACATTATATGAAAGTTAAGTAAATAAAAACAAATTAAAAACTATTAACAAAATAAACGTTAAAGTGGATAGCCAGTAGGTTAACTTTCAAGCTTTTCCTCCTCTCTGCGCTCTTCAGAATTCTTGTGCGAAATGCGCTTTCCTTCATGGTGAAATTGTCCGCTGGGATAGCAGAATCAGCCATTCTATTAAGCGCGAAAAGCTAGTCTAAGCAAAAAATAATACAATAACTCTGTTAGCAGACCTTGTTATTAAGTTTTTATTGATCATAACGCTTACTTTCATATAAAATGATTCTACAAAATTATTTACAATAAAAAAATTTGAGCTTTTAAATACCACTTTAAAAATATTCTATCAATATATATATAAATCCTTTTTGAATGCACCATGGTAAATTAGATAATCTATATTTACTAGGCTTGGTAATACTAGTAATACTTCTAGGCCGCTTGAGTTTGAAATATATAATGAAGTAACAGGCAGGTATACAGCCCCATCGGCCGCTTTACGGAGAAGTCAGAGTTGAGTTTACTTCTTCAACTAGCATCCAGGTCATGACAAGCAACGACTGGGCAGATGGGAATATGCGCCGTAAACGTGGTTCGCCTTTTAAATATGCAGTTCTCGCACAATGAGTTGAATAGGGGCGAAACGCTTGTCTCTGGTGGGGTGGGGGATGAAATTGGTTCTTTTGAGAATAAAGGTTTAAAATCTTTCAAACACTGGGAGCGAACTATGTTTTTTTGTTTGTTTAATGATTTTTAATAAGAAGAAAGTCAAGTTTAATTTTTGGCCACTGAAGGTATTTTGCAACTTTTTAAGTGTGATTTTGGGGTTTTTATGAGTAATTCTTATAGAGCTATGTCTGTCTGACTATAGTTATTTGACAATACCAATTTATTTTTTTGCAAACATTAGCAAATTCAAATCTCTCTTTTTTATTTTCTGCATTTTTTCTTGGGATATTTTCCAAGAAAATTATATGCTGAAGTGTTATATTAATTTAACAATTAGTTTTGTATATATAAATAAGCATATTATTTATAAATTTATTAAAAATTTAAGATATAGTTTTTGCCATTTATAATTGGTTTCAATTAAGAATATAAAATTCCTGAATTGGTATGTCTTGATAGTTTTAACAAATTAAATTTTGTAAAAATGTTTTGATTGTGCTTGGTCATTTAATGATTACTGTGAAATGAAATCCAAATTATATAAAATTTCCTCAAAAGTGTAACATTAATTAAAATATTTGTTTATTTATTTATTTTTTTTTTTTTTTTTTGTTAAATTAACACAACTTTAGTTCTAAAAGAAAGAAACAAACTGTGGAGATTTTTAGAAAGCTGAAAATACAAGCTTTTCAAAATTGTAAAAATCGAAATTTTGATCGAAAATCGCGTTTTAAAGATGTTCGTGTACCTTAATGAATTAATTTGGAATCAACTATTCTTAATTTTAAATAAAATAAAAATATAAATTAAGTAAGAACGTGATATTTAAATTATTTATACCATTTTAAACGATTCCAGCTCTTTTAAACTGAATTTTTCTTAAAGGAAAATAGTGTATAGATAAGAGTATATTTTATTTAAACTGCATACATTATGTATTTTTTGACGATCTATTGAAAAGGAATAAAAATCTCTTTTAAGTCGGAATACGAAAAACTCAGTGATAGCGCAATAGAAACATACTAACATCGCCATCTATTGGGCGAAAATGAATTAAAATCGTTTTTAAGTCAATAGAAGAAATTGTTTAATCTTTAATCCCATTTTTTTAATTTTATTTTAATTTCAGCTTAAAATTTTAACTTTTTTCTTGCGCATCGGCAACGGACTCCTAATTGTACCGATAGCTTTAGCTTTTTCGATCTCTTGCTTTAATTGTTCTCAATCAAGAGATGTTTTCGTAAATTTAAATGGTTTTATTTTATTATTATTCATTACTTTAAGTAACTTCACTTTTTGCTAATGTTTTAACTATTTTAAGATGTGGAGGTTTTGTGGTTCTTTTTAAACCACCTTTTACCCCGATGTGGAGCTCATAGTTTTGTGGTTTCTTCAAAAAATTGAACCTAAAAAAAATTTCACCTGTAGAATTAACACACACATCTTGAAGAAGAATATGCAAATTACAGGAAACCACCGGATGGTACGACAATGACGAGAGTAAGAGAGGGTATATAAGAATGGTGGCAAAAGATCCTTCCAGTGCAATAACCGCATAGTTATGGCACAAAGGAAGCATTTGATGATTTTTTACGTATTAGAATTATCGGACGAATAATGTGGACGTACCCAGCTGGAAGTATCCGAGGAACTTGGAATCGCCCAGAGTGTCATAGGCTTTGGCAACGATTCCAAGATTATGATAATAACCAGCACAGGTCGCCCCCGAGTTACAACGCCGAGTATTTAGCAGTTGCTGCCAAAAGAAACAGAAGGAGCACAGCATCAGACCTGTCTCGTCAGCTCTCTTCAGCTACCGGTACGACAGTTTCAAGGCAGACCGTGTACAGACGCTTAGGGCACATTGACCTATATGCTCGTAGGCCTGTCAGATGTGTTCCACTTACCGCAACTCACTGTCGCCTGCGATTAACCTGAGTAGAGAGCATGCATTGTGGACACCGCGACAGTGGTCTTGTGGATGTTTCAAATTTGTTTTGTCAAATTTGTTTTGCTTCTGTCTCTTTTTGCCTGAACTTCATTATCCTTAATTTATGGACATGAGTGTAAATGATCATATCGCTAACCACCAAACCAGTTTCTCTTGTAAAAATGTTGAAAAAAAGCTAATAAAAGTTAACAGTAAGAAATTCGCGTCCCTAGAACAGGGATGGCCAACCTTGAACATTTTTTTTCAGGCCCGTGAGATTTATCACACTTTCACAAAATATATTTATTTTATAGTTGCCAAAGTAGTGAAAATCAATGTATTAAAAAATGCATTATGTGTGCATCCATATATTGAAACACTAACCGTCGAAATGATGAGAAAAAAAATGAACTTTGATTTTAAAATAATATTCTTGCGAATATATGACAGATATTGCCTGTTTTATTTATGAGTTCACAGAATAATTAAATTACATTTCGCGAAGTCATAATGTGCGCCCATCTTGGAACATCTAACATAACAGGTTGTAATATGAATATAAAAATGTCTATAGTGGGTCTAAATCTAATATGGGGATATATAATTTTACATATGGCTCATGGAGTTATGATGTATTTCCAAAGTGGCTGGCAAGATAATTTGGGTTGGCCACTCCTGATCTAGATGTTACTGTCTACCAAATGGGATAAGAAAAAAAAACAAAAGTAGTGAACTAGCTGGTAGACTCAACTGTGTACAAACAGTAGTAGTGCAACATTTAAAAATATAATAAAGATTGGGTTCAATAATAAAGATAATAAAGATTGGGTTCCACATGAATTCACAGCTCAAAATAGTTAGCAACCAGTAAATGTTCGCACATCACTAATCACAAGAAATAATATTGATCCGTTTTCAATTCCTACTATTAGTTCACACTCTCCCTATATATATCTTGTTCAAATTTTCAGTTGTTCATAAAATCCTTTTTATTCATCCACTCAAATTCAAATACATTTTTTTGAACTTGTAGTGGATGACACTTGATGTTAATACAGTTTTTCAAACATTAATTCATTAATTAAATTTAATTAATTAATTTTATTTTTTTTTTTTTTACATTTAAGTTTACATTTTTACATTACAGTTAAGTTAAGTATCTAATAATAGATGGCGCCAGATGTAAGAGGAAAATTTCAACTTTATTTCTAAAGGACCTTTCTGCAATATAGTAAAAAAAGTAGGAATTGACTTAAAAAATTTTTTTTTTATAATACTTGTTTAAAGTGTATAGTGACTGGCGATAAGATGATACTTTATGCAAATGTTATTCAAAAAGAAAATGGTTAACTCAAAAAAGAAAATCTATCCTCACAGCAAAACCCCGATAGCATCAAAAGTAGGTTTTGCTTTGCATATGGAATGGAAGTGGTTTATTTTGAACTGCTTGTGAGTAGCCAAACTATCACCCCAAACTAACTAGATCAAACTATTACATCATTCTAAACGAATATTTTACTTCAAAACCAAAACAGTTCTTCCAAAATGAAATCAAAAAATTGTTCGGAAAAGGTTTTTAAATATCATAAAAAATGATGGTTTAAAGTTTGGTTTTGGCTCTATGGGCGTCTTGTGCACACTTTAGGCTAAACAGACCGGGACCTACAGTTTAAAGTGGATTCCGAACCACTCATAAACATCCATGCCACCGCCAGGATTCGACCCAGAGGCCTGTGATACCAAAGGCCAGAGCGCTAGCTACTTGGCCACCAAAAAAATAAATAAATAAAATATGATGGAGAATGTATCATTAAATATTTGCAACAATATTTTTTCCTTTCAAAATTGCCTACTTATATCTTGCATTATTATTTATTATATTATTCAATCCCGCTTTATTATTTTATTATCTTATTAAATCCCACATTATTTTTCAACCTAATACTTTCTTATTATATATTATACCTATAATTTTATAGATTATAGACATAGTAAATGTTAAAAAAAAAAAAAAAAGATTTTTATTTAATTAATTAATTTAATTGTTATTTTTTATTTTGTTCTAGTCATAGAATACATTTGTTTTAACAAGACATGACATTGTCTATTAGGGCAATAAATGTAAATTAATATAATTAATTAATTCTTTCATTTTCTTGTCTATTTTTTTAGTTTTGAATTTTAAAAATTATTCACTATTGAATTTTATTCTTTTAAGGCTTAGTAAATTTTTAAATAAATTTTTTATATATCAGAATGTATATTTCGGCAATGAAAAATTAATTGTTTTGAAAAATTTACTTAAAGGCTGCAATCTTTAGACAACTTCTTCTTACCCTAGAACAGGGGTGGCCAACTCGCTGCCTACCTTGAACATTTTTCAGGCCCGTGAGATTTATCACACTTTTACAAAATCTATTTATTTTATAATCGCCAAAGTAGTGAAAACCAATGTATTAAAAAAAAATGCATTATTTGTGCATCCATATATTTAAAAATTAACTGTCGAAGTTATGATAAAAAATTAACTTCGATTTTAAAATAATATTCTTGCGAATTTATGACAGATAGTGCTTCTTTTATTTATGAGTTCACAGTTATGAGTTCGTAGAATAGTTAAATTATATTTTGCAAACCTATAATGCGCTCATCGATTTGCAAAAGCTAAATGAAAGAGTGGTGAAATAAATATCGCACTAGTAAAATAAATGTTTTTTAATGATTTCATTTATATTGATATACATATTTTTTTTCATTTTTTATATTTCATTTTTAGTGTTATATATTTCTTTAAAATGTGCGTTTAGTATCATTATTGTTATATTATATATGTTCACTTGTAAGTAAAATAGTAAACGCAAAATTACAACTCATTAGGTCTCAATTTTTCACACCAAAAAAAAATGTCTATAGTGGGTTCAAATAAAATATGGTGATATATAATTTTATTTGCGGCCCGCTGAGTTAGAATGCATTTTCAAAGTGGCCCGCAAGATCATTTGGGTTTGCCACCCCCTTGTATTATACTTATAATTTTATAGACAATAGACATAGTAAATGTTAAAAAATAGATTTTTATTTAATTAATTAATTTAATTTAATAGTTTTTTTTTTTTTAGTATCTTCTAGTAATAGAATGTATTTGTATTGTCTATTACGATAATAAAAGTAAACGAAATTAAAAATTAATTAATTCTTCAAAGCTCATAAATTTTTTAAATAAATATTTTTCCATTCAGCAATTTAATTATTAAAAAAATTAATTAAATACCCCATTCTTATAATATTGTTATAAAATGAAATCAGCCCAAATAAAATTTATGCTATTTTAATTTGAAAATTCACTTTTCAGAATTAAAAAACATTGAGCTATTTTCACGCTTTATAAATTAAATATTTGAATAAAGATTTAAAACAAAATGGCTGCCATGATTTATCGAAACCTTCTTCTTCACGAACAACTTGTTGCTCTCCCTTCAAACTGATAATGAGATGTCCGAATTCCAGGAACTTGGGAAATTCGGCGAAAACAGGTCGATAATTCGCACACGTGGCGACCTTTATAAGTACCTCACCGCTTCTTCCGTTGCCTAGCAACCCCCAGTGCGTAGGAGCTGCTTCTGGTCTATTTTGAGACATCTGGGATTTCGTTTTCATAGAACTTTGCCTTTGGTAGTGGATTCTGTTATTGATTTTATATATGTCTGTGTTTGATGGAGCTTCATTAATCTCTACCACGGGTGGCCAACTCAAATGATCTTGAAGGCCACTTTGGAACTGCATCATATAAAATTATATATCCCCATATTAGATTTACACCCACTATAGACATTTTTCGGAGGGAAAAATTGAAACATAATGATTTATTATTTTTGATTATTATCAATTATTATTTTTTCTGCTGTTATTATTGTTGTGTTTACTATTTTTCCAGAATGTAAACATAGATAATATAATAATAATGATACTAAACGCACATTTCACAGAAATATATAACACTAAAAAAGAAATTTATATATATATATTTATATTTATAAATAAAATAAAAAAAAAAATTAAATCATTAAAAATATTCATTTTACTAGTGAGATATGTGTTTCTCCACTTTTCACTTAGCTTTTGCAAATCGATCTCAATTTGGGTATTTACACATCGAAATTGGTTTTGCGTCCCCAAAAGCGCTAACAACTTGAACCAAGAGTGTGGTTTGATCTGCTATCAACAATCAACTGTGTGTATCTTGGAATGGTCACTAAGGTCACTTAAAATGAAACATAGAACCTGTTATATTAGATATTTCAAGATTCGAGAGCCTCATGAGTTCGCAGAATATAATTTAAATATTCTGCGAAATCATACTATAAACTCATACATAAAACAGGCAACATCTGTCATATATTCGCAAGAATATCATTTTAAAATCAAAGTTAATTTTTCTCATAATTTCGGTAGTTCATTTTTGAATATATGGATACACACCTAATGTATTTTTTAATACACTGGTTTTCACTACTTTGGCCGTTATAAAATATATTTTGTAAAAGTGTGATAAATCTCACGGGCCGGAAAATGTTCAAGGCGGGCCGCGTGGGGGCCACCCCTGCATTAGAGTTTGCCTGGGGCTTGTAAATTCTGTTATTGATTTTATGTATGTCTTCGTTTGATGGAGCTTCATTATTCTATACCACGGAGGGCCAACTCAAATGATCTTGTGGGCCACTTTGGAAATGCATCATAACTCTATATGAAATTATATTTAAGCCCACTAATAATAATAATTGGTCTTACTTTTTGGACACAGTAGTATTTTTTCAGTTTTGAATTTTAAAATTATTCACTATTGAATTTTATTCTTTTTAATGCTTTGTAAACATTTAAATATATATATATATATATATATATTCATATCAGAATGTATATTTCAGCAATGCAAAATTAATTATTTTAAAAAATTAATTGAAGGGCTCATTCTTATAATACTGCTTGGATTCTCCTATAAATATATCACTATAAATATTTTTGGAAGTGAAAAATTGAAGTATGATGAGTCATTATTTCTGTGTTTACTATTATTCTTACATGGGCCTGAATGGCCGAGTGGCTGGCGCTCGGTTTATCTCGGTTCTGGCGTGGGGTGCTTTGTATGACATTTTTAAACTAACTCTGCATTTCGGAATGAAACTAGTGAAAAATTATAACGATTGATATCGAGCACCGCACGTTTTTAGAACAGTGACATTCATTTTCTTGTCAGTAATTTTATTCTTATGTTAACAATTATTTTTTACTTTTTAGTTTGATTAACTCTAAAAGCGTGTTTTTTAGTTTTTTTAAACGATAATTTATTTTTTGATTAATTTCAAACGTCTACAATAAAAGGGTGCTTGCATTAGTTAAGCGCTCGACGATTAAACGGAAGACTAATAAACGACTAAATGTGTGTATACAGTAAGTATTCATAAGTGTTCTATCCTACATTCCAAAAAAGTCAGGCGAATAAAAAAAAAAATTTTTTTTGAAGTAAGTGAAATTTGTAAACATGAAGAAAAATTTATTTATATTAAAAAAAGTGGATATAAAAAGATGTAAAAATTTTTTAAACTATTAAAATTTAGATCAAGTAGTTGAGTTGTTAGAAATCCCTGCATCCCTCAAAGGGCCTCCTTTCCAGTAAGAACAAACATAACAAACGTTAAATATGCAAGGAAGTTGCCCAGATATTTCTAAATTTATACACTGCCTAGAGAAATTTTCTTACATTTGAGATATCACTTTGAAAACGTTTTCTTGGTTTGTAGTGTGAAATATTTCACCAACTAAACTTACTTTTTTATGAATGAACCATGTAATATTTTTTGTTTTTAAAAAGATTTATGTTTTTGTTGCTCTTTCTCGTTGATGATTCCGCTGATAAATAAAAATGCTTTTTAATTACATGTAAACACATTTCTTCTAGTACAAGATCCTAGACAAATCTAGAAAATAATTTAATTTATTTAAATTAAGTGTTTAATTTCTGTTAATCCGTTTCCTAATACGTTTAACTCCTTATGCTTTCATGAGTTTTATTCGAATTATATTACGAATAGTTTTTAATTTTTTTTATTGTATATTGATCTATAAACATTAAGATTAATTTCCAGAGAAGAATACCCCCTCCCCCTGAATAATATTCCAAATTCAAGATCATTTGGATTATTCATGTATATTAAATTTTAAAATATATAAAATAATTTTTTCAATTTTTCAGCAGTGTGAGAATTCACCCACTCCTCCATTTTTAATAATAAAGATAATGGCAACTAGAATATATATATATATATTATATATATATTTTTTTCGTAGCTCTATGGTTTTTTTTTTTTTATTGTAAATAATTATACAGAATCATTTTATATAAAAATAAAAATGCTATGATCAATTACAACTTAATATAACAAAGTGTGCTACAACAGTTATTGTATTTCACCTTTCGTTTTCAGGCTTTACTTTATAGTTTATAACAAATTACATTTCCCCGAAATTTGTAGTAAATTCGGTTTGTTTAGTTCCTCGGAATAAATGATTTTATTGTTATTATGTTATTTATATTATTACAAATATATATTTTATAGCAAATGAATTAAATGGAAGACTGTCTTTTTACTGTGTGAAATGTCAGTAACGGGAAGTCATCATTCTTCCATTACACATTTCAATTCGACATTCTATCACAAAATGTTTTAAAACCAGTTCATATCAAAAGTGAAATCAGGGGATGAGTGTGATAAAAAGAGCACCCTCTTTGTTCAAAATGACTAAGTAGACGTGTATAACATTATAAAATGAAGGTATAAACTGAACACAATATGGATAAGAATGTCTGGAAACCGGCTAGACAGTCTGGCATGAGGGGATAATATTTATTGAGAATCAGAAATAAAATTACATAATAATATTAATAAAAAAGATACAACACATGTAGACAAAGTTAATCATGATAAACAGTAACAAAGATGAAGTTTACAAAACAAAGATGATGGTCTCTGAAATAAAAGTAAATAAAAACAGTTAGCATTTTTAGCAAAAAAGGAATGAATGTTTTTCTATTACATATGGTGCATAGCAGAAGAGGTTTCATAAATAAGGAAAAGCGATGGTAGACGAAGATATGACAGTGATGAAAGTAAATAGTGAGTAAATTTAGTTTAAAACATGCTGAGAAGATGATGCAGATTGAAGAGGTACTAATTGATGAAAGATTAGCAAAATGAAATCGTAAATTATGCAGGCAAGTAGACTTGATTTAACCTAGTAGCATGTGAAATTTATTTGCCAAGACTATACGATTAGAATGGTTATTGTTATTTGAATTTTAAATAACTATTGAGTAAATCTATTGCAATCGAAACAAATTGAAATATACTACGGTCGCCATCTATTGAGCTGAAAATAAACAAAAATATTTTTTAACAACAATTTTAAAAATAAATGTACAATTCTTAAACCCTAATTAAATATAAATTAAGTGTTTTTAAATATAAGTCGTTTTTATTCTATATTCATATAAAATTATATCTTTATTTCCTAATAAATTAAAGCTATTTAAGATGCTCTTTCTACACAGTAATAGTAACCAAAATTAACCATTGCAATAGCGTTAGTCGACATTTTTGAATTGAAGAGCTACCTACGCACAAGAAACCTTATGAAATTGATTTAAAGCACTGATTGAACAATCTGCAAATCTGAAACAAAAGATGAAGACGAACGATACTTGTCACAATGAAACGCTTTCGTATCGTTTTTTTCTTGGGATTATATTTGTTTTGAAATTCATTTCAGTCGCTAGTAATCTATTGGCAATAGTAATTTATTGCTTTTCCTGTGAACAGTCACGTATTATTGTCATATTAATCGGACAAAACACAATAAAAATAATCAACATCAGCAATCCCTACATGATATGTTGGCTGCGAAGTAACTACAAAATTCCAGTCATTGAAAATGAAGAACGGTCAAAGCCTGTAGTATAATTAAAGATATTTAAAAAATAATAATACAGATATGGAATAATAAACAAAATTTCCAAATCAACAGAATTAATTAATCACGTGATATTACGAATCTTGAAACAGTACTTTTATTGAGACGGAACTGAACAAGTTCTGGATATAATTTTTGCAGTTCTAGATGCATCTGGTAGCCAAGTCGTTAGCGCACTGTCCTTTGGTACCATAGGCTTACGGTTCGAATCGCGTCGGTGCCATGGAAGTTTGTGAGTGGTTCGGACTCCACTTTAAATTGTAGGTCCCAGTCTGTTTAGTCCTTGTGTGCTCTAGATGACCGTAGAGTGACAACTACTTAAAGACTTAATTAGACATTAGGATCTAATTGTATTAGAAAGACAAAATTGTAAGTTCTGCAGAAATTTAAATACCAAATTATAAAATTAAATGCTTTCCGACAGTTTTATAATGACATAAACACACAAGTGTAAGAATATTGAAAATAGACAGTATATTATAAAAAGCAAACAGAACATCAAAAAAGTAACTAATTATATATAGTTGAATTTTATTACCAATAGTAATTTATTGCTATTCATCTGCGAACAGTCACGTATTATTGCCATATTAATCGGACAAAACACAATAAAATTTAACCAACATCATCAGCAGCTTACAATATGGATAAGAATGACTGAAAACCGGCTAGACAGTCTGGCATGAGGGGATGGTATTTATTGAGAATCAGAAAAAAGATTACATAAATAAAAAAAAAAAGATACAACACATGTAGACAAAGTTAATCATGATAAACAATAACAAAGATGAAGTTGGTTGATGAGATGATGGTCTCTAAAATAAAGTAAATAAAAACAGTTAGCATTTTTAGCAAAAGAGGAATGAATGTTTTTCTATTACATATGGTGATTAGTAGAAGAGGTTTCATAAATGAGAAAAAGCTATGGTAGATGAAGATAAGTGATATGGCAGTGATGAAAGAAAGTCGTGAGTAAATTCGGTGGAACACATGCTGAGAAAATAATCCAGGTTGAAGAGGTACTAATTGATGAAAGAGTAGCAAAATGAAATCGTAAATTATGCAGGCAAGTAGACTTGAGTTGATGTAGTAGCATGTGAAATTTATTTGCCAAGACTATACGATTAGAATGGCTATTGTTATTAGAATTTTAAATAACTATTGAGTAAATCTATTACAATCGAAACAAATTGAAATATACTACGGTCGCCATCTATTGAGCTGGAAATAAACAAAAATATTTTTTAACAACAATTTTAAAATAAATGTACAATTCTTAAATCCTAATTAAATATAAATTGAGTGTTTTTAAATATAAGTCGTTTTCATTCTATTTTCATATAAAATTATGTCTTTATTTCCTAATAAAAGTTTTTATTTATAATTTTAAAAATTCTGCGGAAACACTGTCTTCCTAGATTTCTCGAAAGATGTGTAAGTCACTCGACGCCAGGTCTGGGCTGGACGTTGGATAATCAAACACTTCTCATTGAAATTGTGTACGAAGCTGTTTGATTACTACAAAAAGTATATCGTCGTGCGTTGTCATGGATCAAAACCAACGTAGCACATTCTTCGGTGAATTTCTGTTGCATTATTCCATTCTCCTGAAACAAACGACGTTATGCAACTCGCACTTGATGAGAAAATCATTCATGTCAGCCTTGTTAACGAGCCGGCAGTTCATCTCTTACTGGTGTTTTGAACTCGAAGGTGACAAATATTATGGTGTAGATCCGTCATATATTACTTAACTAGTCACTTAGCAGAGCTATCGGATTTTGACAGAAAAAAAAAAATAGCCTATGTATATCTGCCTTCCTTAAATGTTCTTTTATATATATTTGTTCTTATTTTTAATTTTATTTAGAACATATTATTTTTTATCTTTAAGAAATACATCGCGTTCTCTTCTAATACATAAATACATGCTCTCCTTTGAGAATCACTATTTTTCATGTAACTCATCATTAGCAAATTATCGTCAAAGCCGTGATAAAAAAAAAAATAAAAAAAACTGTAATAAACTTGACCGGTTGAACAAATGACTTTTTGGAACACATTTCCTCACATAATAAACTTATTTAACTCTTAAACTCCTTTATATGACCCATTAACGTCCAAGTGAATGAGCACGCCAATATTTTGGTGAAACGGTTGAAATGTGCAAAAAGCCAACAGGTATTGATCGGAAAATACTGTGATTTTACATAACGCATGCGCCGGTCGCCCTGATTGAACAAAAGAGGCTCAGGATCAACTTCTCCTATTGATGTACAGTAAAATTATACTTGTGGAGTTTGGAAAGTGCAGAGATTCAGTTATCAAGCCCTACTGTATAATAATAACGAACATTAAGTAAGTAATTTAATTTGGTTGGACTTTTTGCTATATTTCTTCTTTAATTCCCAATTTTATTAATTTGTTAATTAAATTTTTCGTATTAGAAAATGCTCTCTTATACATGTATGATTTACACAAAATCTTAAGATATACATTTTGTATCATTAAGGTATTTACATGAAATAGAACGCAATAACATAGTGAAATATAAAATAATGTAAACTTTAAAACCTCTTTGCCTGTGAATCTAAAATTACAAATAAAACCTGTTTTAAAAATAATTATTGAATTTGTCATTCAAGGTTTTCAAAATTTTATTGAATAACATTTTTAATTAATTGTAAAGCAGCATTCATTATTATTTCTATAATTCATACATGAGGAATGATTCTAAATGTCATTCATAACAAGCACTAGTTTTTCTGTGTAAAAATTTGGATTTTTAAATAAACAATATTACAATTTTAGACTTGTGAAAAACCAAAATTGTAGCAAAGGAACATCTGGAATAAAAACGCGATATGCTTTGACTCAAATAACAAATATTTTAGTTGAAAATGCAAAAATATTGTATTAATAAATTGAAGTTTAAATCTTCTGTTTCTGGTTAAAATTCCAACAGGTGCTTTTGAGGGGCTGTTTTGGTAAGTACAGAACACTTGTAGGGTTTCAATATTTAATATCAGTAAAAAAATTTATGAAGGGAAAATTAAATTAAAACTTCTGCCATTAACTTTAGTTTTTAATAAATAGATTTATAATTTTTAAGAATATTAATACAGAGTTGAATTTGATAATTTCATAGAACTTCTATTATTTTAATCTAGTTTTTTCGGGAGTTGATTTTAATAAAGTTCAGCCTCTTTTATCTGTATTAATATATTTATCTGCATATTGTGCTCAAACAGTAAATGAGCTAAAAAACTATTCATGCTCAAAATTATTGCTTTGGAATAAATCTTTGAAACTCAATCGTAGTGATCAATTTTTTCAAAATATTAGTTGAGGCAGTTTATTATACCAAACATCAGATGTAGTTAATATAATGATTTACACTTATTTCACTGTAGAATTTATTTTAATGCAATTCATTCGAATGGCAACACTTATAACTTAATAGCTATGGTTAAGCGAAAAAAATTTAAATAATAAGCTGAAAAGATAAAATCTGATGAGAACTCTAACTGATATATCTACCAATCTCTCTCATATATATATATATATATATATATATATATGTAAATTATTGTTATTAATTGTGCAGATTGGATCTTAACAAATATATTTGTTATAATAATATTTTTTATTTGTTTTTTGTGTTATTCTTTACTTTTTCTGAATTTGTACTACGAATTTAAACATTATTATACTTTTGATTAATATTAAAAATTATATATATTAAACATTTTAAGAAGTAACGATGCACATATACTTAAATAAAGTTTTTTTTTTTTTTTCAAAGTAATGATGTTTTTCTATGCATGATAGATTTAAAGATTAAAATAATTTTTCTATCTTTTAATATAATGGAAAATATATTAGTGCCTCAACAGGTGTGGAAAATTATACATTTGTAAAAATTAAAAAAAAAAAAGAACAAAGGAAAAATTATTTTAAAAGAAACTTAATAAAATTCTATAAATTTCTAAAATCTATATACCTGGTGTTTTTTTTTTTTTTTTTTTTTTTTTTTTTAAGGATTACAATTGAAGAAAAAAACTAAATAAAGTGCTATTGCAGACTAGAAATGTTTTACTATTAATTTAAAAATCACTTACATTTTAGTTGTTTGAATATAAATATTTGCTAATTTTAAATAGCATGAGAAGAGATTTAGTATTCGTTCAATATTTTTTTTAAAACAAGATACAATTATAATGTATAAGTTTGTATAAACTTTATTTAAAATTACAATTGCAATATACTTTATGTGAAAGCTTATTTTCTCTAAGAGAATAAATTTCTAAGTAAAAGAACAAAATAATAATAATTTAAACAGAAAAGTTTTATTTTTGAATTGAAATATTTATTAATAAATATTGAAAAAAATTTCTATTATTCTAAGAAATAGAAAGTCTATTTAAAGTTTTACAATTATTCAATTTATAACTTTATTTTTGGTTTTTAAAACAAAAATTAAATTAATCAGTTAATAAATTAAATGCTAGATAATTTCTTTATTAATAAAATATAATTAACACAAATTTTTAATATGGCAAAAACTAGTATTATTTTAAAACTATTAATAGAAATTCGTTTTATTTTAAATTAAAAATCAATTTGACTGTTATAAATCATCACTCTGTTAGTTACAATGAAATGCTGCAACTGATATGTGGGATGTCACAAACCAGCAGCTAAATCTTGTATCTAAGAGGTGTTGGCTAAATGGATTTGCTTTAATGATCACTTTTTCCCCGAATTATTATTTTAATCTTGTTACCTTCACTTCTTGAGAGAGAGATTATCTGTATAATATTTCTAGAATGAAATTTGTTAACAGTAGTGACCATATTCAAGTATTTTGAATGAACTCTTCTTAATCATTTACATTTTCCTTTGTCTATAAGTAATGCTGAACATAATTTGTATTTACTTTATTCATGTCATTAGCAATACTATGCAGTTTTCATTCATAAGTGAACAATTTCTTCATTGTTTTTTCAACTATAAGAATTATTTATTCTGTGGCTTGTTTGCATTGCCAAAAAACTATAATGTTATCTGCATGTGTATTATGGGCATATTATCGTAATCACAAGTATTATTAATCAAATCATGTAAAATTAATATTGATCAAAAATAAAAGTAATTCCTATATCAAGTTTATATACTAATAAAGTTTGTTTTTGTACGAAAAAATATTTTAGAAGAAAAAAAAAAAAACTTTAAATGCTACATATATATATATATATATATATATTACAATAGAATACAACAATCCTATTGCAAAAATGAAAATAAGCAAATATAACTATTCTATGGTATTTGCTATATGGAAGTTTCAATTTCAAATTCTTTTTGCTTGTGTTTTTGTTCCTTATAAATTAAACAAAGCAATTTTGAAGGAATTTTTTTTTTTTACTTAAAATGTCTTAATAGAATCAAAATTTTATTGTTTGGAAAACATATTGTTCACCTTAATCAGTTTTACTTTTCATTCAATAAACATTTTTTTTATCTTATAAAATCCTCTGAGATTGTCAGAAATATAAAAACATCTATAAATTTTATTGTTTTTATTAGGGTGTAAGATAAATTTAAATTTTTATAATCTTGATTGAATTAATTACAAATATTATGATCAACATCTTTAATCAATAATGATATTAGTGTTTACAAGTATATTTTTGATTGAAATATATATAAATTGATCTAATAATCACAAGGCATATTTATATACATTTGATGCAAATACTTGCATTTTGAAACAAAATATTGATAAGTAAATATTTCACTCAATACAATTATATAACAATTTACAGTTTTTTTTTTTTTTCCCCTTATCTTATTGCTTTTTGATTCTAAATTATTTGAAAAGGAAATAAGATTCAGAAAAACTCATTTAGTTCCTTGTTAAAATGCCTGATAAATAGCAAAACATTGTGTATTGTAAATGAATCTCTAAAATAGATTCATTATACTAGAGTTAAAGGTGTATATAGATTTTGCAATAGGATCAGTATAGATTTGTCCTGAATATAGAGGAGCGACAAGGATTTTTCTAATGCCTTTTGCAATTCAGTCAAATAGCTTATAAGACTGCTGAATAATTTCATTCTATAAGATTGAATTTTATAAACTTCAGTTAAGGAGAATCTATATCAAAACTTAACAAGTATTGCAGAAGATTGAAGTAAAGAGATAAAATATTAAAAATTGTCAACTTATTTTCGGTAAAGACTTAGAAAAATCGTAGTTAACATTGTGCACAAGAAACAGGCTGTTTTAATGTGTTGCTTTTAAATTTATAAAGAGTATTTAACTGTTATAAAAGTTAATGCAAATGCTATTGATGAATTGCAACTATTTTCCATTCCTTTTTTTTATATAAATTATTTAAATATTTTTATGTTATATATCATGAAAACAAATATTTGCTCTTTTACATTTCAGTTTTCTGAGCAATGTCAACCTTCAGGGTTGTCAGTCGTTTCATACCAACCTGTGCTCAAGGACAGAGCATAAGCAATTTGATGACTGCCCAAGATATAGGCACTCCTGCTCGAACGGAATGGAGCTGCACTGGGGATAAAAAACTGGCAATTTTGTTGTCTCTCAAACCACCTTCTGTAAGGAAGAAGTTCATCCTCCTAATACAGATTTAGATAGTGTTCTTGCTGCAGAATGTAATGCCATACCTGGCTTAGTTAAACTCGAAAGTAACTTTCAACATAACAAAGAGTCACAGGAATCTGAAAATGAGAAATCTCTTCCAGCGCCTATAATAAAAGTTACACCATATGTTTTGGATGATGGATCTTGTGGTGGAATCCTTGTAACTGTACCTCTAAAAGTGAGTAAAAGTGATCTTCAAGGCCTTTCAAGTGACTCCAATTTGTATTTTACATCTACAAATTTAGAAGAACAGCTGAATGAAGAAAAAGGCAAATCAAAAAACCTGAAGCTGCTAAAGTTTGTAAGCCGAAGCCTGTCAAAACAAAAAAGAAAATTGTTGAGAAGATTTCAAACTTGAAAAACAGAAGAAACCGAAACAGAAGATTTGGAAATGTTGTGGAAAGGAATTCAATGATGTTTTACTTTATTGTTATCACCAGGAGTCACACTAAAGTAGCCCTTTTCAGTGTGATATTTGCTATAAAGAATTCATCGGAATGCAAGCTTTGGTGAACCACATTAAAATTCACTTAAAGTTGACTGAAATTAAACTTTTATATGCATCACCATTTGAAAATTTTTTTAAAAGTTACTTCTGGCATGCCCAATTTAGATAGCTAATTTATTTACCATTTGTTAACAGAATCTAAACTCATTATTCTTATTTTACGTATGGAACTCAAAAAGTTTCATTCCAATGATTTTTTTTTATAAGTGGCATTAATTGTTTACTGGCATTTTAAAAAAGTGATAATTCGAACTCAATGTTAGAGTTGAATTTTCAAAAAGGTTTTTTCAAACTCTTGGTTTTTAATCTCATGTTTTCGACTACTTTTGAAGCAATAGTGATTCAACATATTTATAAAATGCAATGAACTTCATATGAAATTCTAATTGAAGATTTGATTCTCTGAAAATTTTTTAAAGGAATATACTGTCAACATTTTCTCTCAAACAGCTCGTCAAAAAAATAATAATAATAATAATAATAATAATATTTACTCAATCAAGCTATTTTTGAAATGCCCATTATTGCACCACTTTTAAAAGAGCATAATTAAACAGTTGATTTTCTATGAAATTTATAATATTTATGTCAACATTTTTTCATAAATCTTAGTAGTGGAGTCAATGTAATTATATTTGTGAAACATGTTTGTTTTATATCTCTAGTACTTATCTTTCCTTGATTATATATGTCAACAAGGAGTAAAAATCTCCCTCATTATGCTATCACTTGTGTATTTGATGTTAGCAGATAGTTACACAGGGAAGATTTACTCATACCAATAATCATATTCTTTATGAAATAAAGAATGTTGCACTTAGAAGTAGATCATATTGATTATGCACATAAAATAACATTATACAAAATTTTTAATTTATTTGTTTCTGTATTTGTGAACTAATCTTGTTAATAGGCTTGCTGTGATGGGAATGTTTATTTTATCCCTTTCTTTTGTTCCCCACACGCCTCAAATAAAAAACCAGCTTTTCTTTCCTTGAAAGAATGATACACAAACAATTCCTCCCAGTTGTTTCACAAACTGTTAACATTGTTTTTCTGAAAGTGACCTTTTAGCACAGAGGAAAATTAATTCTCTATTTCTTTTAACATTTAGATTATTTTTTAGCTTTGTCTTACATATATATTAATTATTTAGATTTATATATATATAGGATAAGGCTATAGAAAATGTAAATGTAAAACATGAGAAAAAAGCTAGAATAAAATGAACAAAAGATTTTCTAAAACAAAATCATTTTGTACAACAAAGCTATAAAAATAGCATCAGTTGTACAAAAATTTACAGAAATACTAGAAACAGGCAGAAATAAAAACTACACAAATTTTTCCTGAGATTCCTATTTAATTATTTTAAATATATATATATATTTCTGTTTTCACGTACAGCTTGTTCCTCTTCCTGTATTTGTAAGTTTTATTTTTATACTTTATATTACACAACACACCATATAGAAAACTGAAAAAGAAATGAATTCATTACACAGTTTATGTAACAAATAAACAATATTCACTTTTTTACTTTCTGGAAAATTGAAAAATCTGGTAAAGATGTATTGAATAAAAAAACATTTTTTCTAGATTCCTGGCCAATTGTTTATAACTAAAAAAATATTGTGTATTTGCCATGTAGACAATAAAATTTAAAAACAAATTTCCAGAACCAAATTTTTGAAAAGAAAAAAATGGAGGGAATTTTATATTGTTGTTTTTTTATTTTGAATATTTATTATTTGAGTTTATTAACTCACACTTTCCAAGATCACTGAAAATACATCATCCTTCATCAATATTGGAAGCTCAGTCAAGAAAAATTGTAAAAAAGTTTAACAAAATGTAAATAATTAATTTACCTCATATATATAATCTCTGGCTTTTCTATTTATAAATTTGAAAAAAAAAAAGAAAAGAAATTGTACATATATTGTTTACAAATATTGTATAATTTTAAAATACTTCTGAATATGTATATAATCTGTATGCGCATTTCTTCTCCTCCTTTTTATGTATGGGTGAATAAATTAATTTACAAAATTGGGATGCTAATTTCTTTTGTTCATTATTTTAATATTGATATAACCCAGATATGATCCATCCAGAAAGGAAAGTAAATATCTCTATTTTGGTTTTGTTGGAAAAAAGTATGTAAATTAAAAATTGAAATTTATAATCAAGATCAAATTCTTACTGAAAATTTTTCTTTTACCTTTCAATAAAAATCATCGAAATATAAATATGAACACAAGTCGAAAAATTGTGGAAATCAATTTGATCTCCGGAATCAATTAAATTTCGAAAATATTTATAAAAAAAATATAATATAATTTACCTTGCTTACCAAATGAATGTTATTTATGAGTTTGCTACATCATAAATCTTCGTCAACATAAGTCCTCAATTTCAAAGCAAATAAATAATATATTTTTAAAAAATGTGGAATTGATTCAGAAAACAAAGCATACATTTCCTTTTAATTTCAGTACCTAAGCAACTAATTTTTTTGCTTTTTTTGCAAAATACAATGCAAACTTATATACATTTTTTTTAGATAACTGAAAGGCATTTAGTTCAAGAATTAAAAAACATAATTGTTTGATTCATTTTTAGTTGAAAGAGCATTAATTTAAAACAAAAAATTTATTCATTAAATTTTCTTTTAGTAATTTTTTTATTTAATATGTAATTTAACTGATATTCACAGCTATCTTGATATTTAGTGAATCTGTATTAAACTATTCGAAAATTATCTGAAGACGTAATGTGCGAAGCAAATTGAACATATTCGTCTTGGTAGTCACAATTTTGTTATAAGCTAAACTAGTTTCTTTCCGATCATGTTCATTCCCCCCCGACCCCTTCTCTGCAAAAGAAAGCTTTCATTCTCTTTACCTCCCTAGCTAAGTTAGCCTACTTCCCTTGTAATCTATAATCGGTTTAAAAATAAATAAATCCAGTGAAATCTATATATTTGAAATATTAAAAAACATTGAAAAAAATTGTACTTGTTGAAAAATCTTACATTCACCATACGAGTACAAAATTCGGTACTTACGTATTAACGGTACCTTGGCAGTTTTTAAGTGTCGCCAATCTTTATTATTTAAGAAAAACACAATTTTGTTTAATATGCAAGTAAACTACTTCAACTGAACAAACAATACAATATATATAAAATTATATGGTACTTACGTATTAACGGTACCTTGGCGACAGTTGCAATAAAAGAGTACACGCGCCAACCGCAGCTACAGATTTGGCGTCAATCTACACTTAAAATTTTTGTTCCAAATAATAAAATATATATGAAACACTTCATTTAATATCAAAACGCTTTCAAAATATTTTTTTCCAAATAATAAAGATTGGCGACAATTAAAAACCGCCAAGTCTGTCGTCAAGGTACCGTTAGTACGTAAGTACCAATTATATTAATGGAAGGAATATATTATTGAAGTAATAAAATATTTACTTCCGAATACAAAAATTAAGAAAAGAAAACCTTAGCATCTTAAAATATTTGATGTTTATAAAACAAATATATATATATATATATAATCTCTATCAAATTAGTTTCTTAATCCTAATCTTTAAAAACAGCGATGAGCGGTTCAATACTCTCACTTAGTACTTCACTTCTTTTCTGTAACATTTTTCTTGATATATTGTTCGCAACCAAGGAGCGCCATGAAATACAAATCATTCGTTGTTATATAATTTTTTATTTTTTAGTTTTCATATCCTTTTAGGTAAGCCACTTATTTACTTTTATAATTTTTTTCTTTCTTTAAACCCTACCTTCAATTTCTTCCAAGTTATTTTTTATTTTTTGCTCAATGTAGAGCAACGAATAGCAAAAAATAAAAATAAACACTAGATAACTGAACTAACTAGATAACTAGAACTATAACTAGATAACTGATTCAAAAATAAGGAAAAAATTCTATTCTTTCTATAAGAAAATTATTTCTTTTTTAAATGTATATTTAGATCGAATCAATTCTTAAATAAAATAACTATTAACATAAAATTTAATATGATATACAATTTGATATTTTCTTTTTTTTTGTGATCTGATTTTGTTTGAATAAAGCTCCATTTTTGGTTTAGTTTAAAACTTAAAATTCATACTTAAACTTTAAATGCAAATTATTATGAAATAAATTTATCTCTGAATTGAATTTGCTTTAATCTTCAATGTATTGAATATGTTTAATTTAATTTGATAGAAAATATGATAATTTTTTATTGAATATTTTATTTTCATAGTCAAAGAATTTTATTATTTGAATTTTGTTTCTTTGTAAATGTTTGATTACATATCATTACAAGTACTATATATGGGGCTGAGAATAAATATCCATAAGTGTTCTCGACTTTATTATTCGTGCCACATTTTTTATAAAGATTAGTACCAATAAATTAAATGTTTATGAAATCAAATTCCTCATGAATAAGGAACCATCAAAATGCATTATTAATTACTATTAAATAAATTAAAATTTTAAATTAAAATTTAAATAAATTAATATACAATTATTTGAGGAAATTTTCTACCTTTATAATCAGAACTTTAGGCTTAACTGCTATGTCTGTTAATTAAAAATGGGATTAATTATTATATTGAAAAGTATACAACAATTGAACTACTAAAATAAAATAGCAAAATATTTTAAAAATAGTCTAGAATCAGCCTTCAAAACAATTATAAAACAGCAATTAAATATGTAAAACAAAAAAAAATCACTAAAATGCTAATTAAATACTAAACTATAATAAAATAAAGTAAATTACACTACATTAATTAAGAAATTATTTTAAAAAAACTGCAGCACAATAAAGCTATCGAGGAAATGGCGACACAAAGCAGAACAATTAAAAAATATAGCAATTAAATATGTAAAAAAATAATTATTCCCTAAAACGCTAATTAACTAATAAATTATAATAAAATACAGTAAATGATATAAAATAAATAATATCAACTCACATATTATTTAAAAACTGCGCCACAATGACGGCTCGGAGAACACAGCACGCTACAGTAATAAAAAAAATGACGGTATCCACGCATCCGGTGTACAATCTCCCTACAAGTTGAAAGGAAAATTCCTTTTCCCTAAGAACCGATAGCGCCATCTGGTGGTTTCATTGTTGTTTCACGATGCACAATTCCTCTCCCCCCAGAAGCCTCGATATGAACAAACAGAGGCTCGTGTTTCTAAGGAAATCATGAATAGTGTACAGACTATCACAACTAAAATCTTATCGTTAGCATACTGTCTTACTAGGAGTAAGACATTAATGAAAAAAGAGAAGCAGAATATCGAATAGAATAAATGAAATTGGCGTAAACATAATATATATATAATAACTTTAATATAAAAGTGGTAAGCACTTGTGGAAACTGAGAAAAATGTTGAAATGGTTTAAAATTCTTCGAAACTGAAAATTTACAACAAAAAATTGATTGATTTTAACGTATTACAGAAGAATAACTGGAATTGAGCTACCCTGAAGAAAAATTGACTAACAATAAGCATTAAATATGTAATTGCAAACACCCGCAACAGCTCACGGTATATAATTGAATTTCTTCTGCCCACAAGACGTTATTTGATGTTCCTTACGCATGGTTTGATTTTGAAATTGCAAGAAATACATCCTTAGCCGTAGTAGAAAATTCATCTGATTGGTGCCTAATGTCTCTCCCATAACTTAAAATGATAAGGAAAAAATTATGTAATATTTCAATCCTCTTCTATCGGTTTTGATAATGATTAGAAGTAATTAAGCTTCAATGCTAGTGTTTGCTGAGAAATGAATTTACATGTTTTGGGAAGTAGGAATACATAAATTTTTAATATTCGCTTACGAGGGGTATATTGATGATTATTGTTTTAGATGAGATATACAAAATGCTGCAGATATGATTAGAATAACTTATGTGGATGTTCGATATATGCACTCCTAGTATATACACTAAAATATTAACAATAAGTTTGTATTGTTCAAGATTCAGAAGTACGTGTAAGTCAATCATGGAATGTGGGAAAAAGGTTCATCTGGGCCACAAAAGGTGAAATATCCATTTACGAGCAAATAAAGTTAGTGGAAGTACTCAAAAAATATACTTGATCGAGTATCAAGGTTATCACTTGAAGTCGGGATATTTTTGAATTTCAGCTTATCAGTCGCCAGATGGCGCCAAACATTTATTTCAAATTAGATTGAGAATACAATGGATTACAAGCTCATACCACTCAGGTGCAGAGTGACATCGCGCGGATGCAGCCTAAAAGTAGTGCAACTTATCGATTATATTCTTGGTAGCTATATTGGAATACAGATGATTTCCGTTTACCTACTCTAAATCTGATATATGAAAATGATGATAGGCATATTGCTTTAGAGTTAATAGAAACTGCTTTAAAAAAATAAATTTTTTAAAAAGAGTTCCTTATTAGAGCATGCATCCCATTAGTAGCATGTTTCATAATCTTATTTATATAACTTTATTAGTTCAACTTTTAGATTTAGATTTATAATTTGAATTACCTTAAAGAATCTGGTGCTCTTGCTAGGCCATAATGAAACGAGGTTTGGTTTACAACATAAAACTTTACGATTTTTACAATTAACAACAATCAATTTAAGTTACTAAATTTAATTCCTTTATTAGAGTTATTTAGATAACCAATTTACAAATGAAAAATTTAAAAACAACTACTTACCTTTAGATGGAGTAAATAACTCAGCCTGACTCAATTTAGTGCAATTCCGAGTAATCAAATTCCATACATTTCGATTAATAATTAAAAGCATCACACCCAAGCAGTACATTTTAAAACTTTTCAAAATACTAATGTATAAAAAAAAAATAACAAGAAGAATATATTAATGTAAGAAAAAAACAAAAATAACTCATCTCATTGCAGTAAAGCGAAGCCGGCGAGATTAGCCCTAAAGACCATCAGCTCCCTCTGGTGATCTGGGATTTTTAACAAAAGGATGAATCCTTTCTTTAACTCGCGTATTTGCATTTCATTTATGCTTTTTTCACGTAGTGCTAGAGATATTGTAATTATTTAATTAATTACTGGATGTAAACTATTTAGTTTTAAAAAAGAGGCAGTATAATCTTCATAAATGTTTTCAAAATTTGAAAATAATATAAACTTATAATACCATGCTGTATTAAGTCGTTTTGATATTTTTTTTTTTATGTTGAAATCTTTAATTAACTTTTTACTGCCTAATGTAGAAATTTAAAAGTGTTACTCTTATTTGGAAAATATTACAAAGCGCTATATGAATATCAAATATTTCAAATCTACCACTCTTATTATAAACCAGTTTCTTTCATATTTTGTCATCTAGTTGGAGCCAAATCATGTATTCTGACGTGTCATCACATAATAAATAAAGGTCCGTTCATTAACGTGACCTATGTTATATATATATAAGAAAATTGTTCATATTATTTAACATAATTCACGGGATTGAAGTGGGATAGCATATGATGATTACATCTGCAGACTTAGTGTTGCTACTCTACTGGGTTCAGTTTCTAGCTCCATTCAAAAGAATAGACAAGTTCTCTAAAGAATTATTTATGTTTTAGAAAAAAACTGAATTCATATCCTGGATCTAAGTTTTTGAATGAATATGTGTTAAACAAAAAGCAGACAAAATATATTTGCGAAACATATTCATGAAAGTGTGGCAGTTCTAGAGAAATCTTATGAAATTAATCATGTGAATTATCATTACTTATGATGATGGTTTTATATTGATTAAAAATCATCTTGGATATAAGAATTTTGGTAGAAAAATAAACCAAACTGCTTTGTCGAAGCAAACAATCGAAGTACTGCCTCCATAGTGTAACTGAGCAACTGAAAGACCATATTCTTGCTTACTCTTTTGTTTTTCTTTTAGCCTTAGATAAATCAGCTGATATATGTGATCAAACTCAATCAATCACATTTCTGGAGGAGTAATCGATCATGGGTCTCTTCATGAAGAAATCAGAAGGTCAGACATATTTGACCAAATGATGACATGTTTAAAAATTCAGTAACTAGATTAGTAAGCTGACCACTATTTACACTAATAAGAGCACCGTCAATAGTAGGTAGGTTTTCTGGAACTGTAATTTTACATGAAAAGTTTTTAATATTTCTCTACTGAAGTGAAATTGTATTATACGTAAAGAACCTGTATGAGAAAAAAAAAATCTAAATTTGAAGCACATTACAGAGGTGGAAAATCTGCGCCAATTGCTCCAAAATTCATCGCTTGCTACATTCTGCTACAAAAACGGAAATGTCGTATTTCTGCTCCAAAAATTAGATATTTCCTTTATTTTGATTTACTTACTGGGAAAAAATAGCCTAATATGAATGAGTCTGTCTTCAGACTTAAGATCGTTGTTAGAGCAGAGCAGAGCAGAGGCTAGTGTTTGATTGGAGTACTTAGGGATTACCCTGTACCTCCGAAGAATTTAAGAATCATAATTAATAATTTTACCATTTAAAGTTATAGAAAAGATTAACATTTAAAAGAGCACATGCTCTGTAAAAATAAAAAGGAGAGAAATTACTGTTAGTATTTCAAAATTTTAAGAATTTAAAAATGCAAAAATAATAGTTTAAATATATATTTAACTTTTAATAAATACATGAAATAATTTTGAGGTTTAGCCTATGCAGTGCCATTCCTAGATAGTATAAAAGGAAAGAGAGGGCAGAGTCTTCACCACATCAACATGAGAGGTTGCATGCGAGGTAATTTTTGATAAGCGCACGTCTGAGGATGGCGAAATAACATTAAAGCGGTGTGATACGAGTTAAAAAAAAAAAAATGTAAATATAAAAAATAGTAAATAAAAATTTACGCGGAAAGAAAAATTACGAACAATAAAATTTTTTTACCCTGGATCGATATGTATGCGTTTCGCGATTGGAAAGGAATTAAAATCTTGGTTAAAAATTGAACGCGGTCGTTTTTTAGCGTAAGCAGCAGCAGTGAAAGAACAATGGCTTCATCTTCCTCTGACATCATAATTAAAAGCATTCCACTTTGCTGCATGTCATAATCCCATGCTCGATTGTACACTTTTCCTATATAAACTAACTTATCCAAATTGTCAATTTTATATATGTACTATGTCTAAACATCCTAATTGTTTAATAATTTTTTTAAGTTACACCTTAATTACTTTATTATATTTCATTAAAATCAACACATAGCTACTTGAGTTATGGATATTTATGTGATTTATTTTTAATTCACAGATACCAGAGTATGTATAAAAATATTTAAAAACTGCATTTATTGTTAATTAAAACAGACAACATTTTACGCAGATATAAAAATATTTTTTATTTTTCTGAATGTAAAATTTACAAATCGTGTTCATAACATTAAGAGGAAATAGTTTAAAATAAACTTTTACAATTGGGCAATTTCAAATTTACAGATGTACAAAGAATGCACTTTTTGCATTATATGATAGTATTTTCAATAACAATCTTACCATACATAACTTTTTTTTTTGAATCACTATTTTTTTTTCCACCATACTGCTAAATTTTATGTATAATATACACAATGAAGATTCTATTTTCTAATTAGATTTATGCCTATCAAAATACCCACAAGTAAAGGTGATTTTAATGATAAATAATTAGAAAATAATTTATAAAATGATGGATAAGATTCTTAAAGTGGATTTAAATATATATTGTTAATTCTGAAAAGAAATAGTGATTATGCATATAAACACTTATACTAGCATTTAAATCAAAAGAAATAAAGATTATTCTGATACAAAATCCTAATATCAGATACTATATTAAATATTACCTATACAGCATTTAATAATATAAAAATATTGTTCTAACAATTTTACAAATGATTTTAAGTTAGAAACTTAACTAAAAATGAAACTAGATGAACTAAAAATACTGATACTTAAAAACATGTTACCATCTAGTGCAATTTAAAGCTACAAAAATTCATTAATCCTGTATACATTCCAATTTGTGAATTTTTACAAACTGTGATTATAAAAACACAGATAATAACACAACATAAATACTTTAACAAACAAATATGAAACATATTTTTTTAAATCAGAAAGAAAGATGATGTAACTGATAAGTGTAAAGGAGATGAATGAGATATACATCAACAAGTGCTATGAGTAATGTTTCATAAGATGAAAATAAGTAGCATCTCATATGATAATTACCTACTTTAAAGATGCAATCGAAATGATTCCAGTTTAATATTAAAATAGTTTTAAAAGATAATGTATTTTCTTTGCATTCTGTGATAATTTAATTGGCACTTTAACTTATGGAATTAGTACGGCATATCATCGTACATTTTTAAGGAACACATTATGAGATTATTCAAAATCTACTTATAGCAGTCTAAAGATAAGTATAGATACTATATAGACTATATATGCAAGAAATCTCTGTAAGAAGTTGCAAAATGTGTACATATAACTCAATGTTTATAAAAATATATATTAAATTTATCTTAACATTCAAAATGTCTATTTTTTAAATATAATTGCTGTCAAACCATTTAATTCTAACCATAAGAGATAAGATTAATTGAAACACAATTGAGCACAATTTTCATCCTTTAAACTACAGGCAGTGATTTAAAAGATTGCTATTTTCATTCACAGAGTGATGAACACATATTAATGAGTCTTTATTTCCAAAATCATGTTTTCTTTTTTTACCATATCAGAATTTTTTTGATATCTTTATTCATGTCAAGAATATTTTCAATTTGTCTATTTTAAAACAGCATTTTGCTAATTGCTTAATTTATGCCATTGCCTAATGTGCACACACATTCTGTGAATACATTAATTACATGAAATTAAATAATTTTCATAAAAAACTAAAATAAGCTTTTATTAGAATCTTTATGTAAAACAGTTATATAAAAATTTGGTCCTATATTCACTTCATTCAACATAATTATTTGACAGAAATTTCTTAGGAATATTGAGTAAGAATTTATTTACTGCTTCCATTTTAGTAGTGATTCATTCTTATCCATTCTGAATACATATTAAAATGTAAAAAAATAAAACTATTTTAAAAATAAAATCAATATAATACAGAAATATTAATTGATTGCTGAAAAATCCAAATGTACAGTGGATGAAAATCGATTTCTAACACACATTTAAATTTGATGAAAAGTAAAAGGTTCTACTTGTGTTTTACACAGAAAAATTAATTATAGAATGAAGCTTTATTACAGAATATTTGATTTTACCCACTTCTAAGAGCTCATTACTACATAATAGTATCACAATTATTAGTGCATTATTAATATATTCTAATGTAGTGGAATTTGTAATAACTTTAAAAAGCATATGAATTTTATTGAAATTAGAATTTGAACTGTATGTTTTTAATGTTTAAACTCAATTAGGGGGAAAAAAAAAAAAAGGGTCTTTCTTCATTGATGAAATGGGAGAAAATAACAAAAAAAAAAAAAAAAAAATTTTTTTTTAATGTATATTTAATACAATAACTTGCATGAGTAATAAACAGAAAATTAATTTTACCAGATTCAGCTTTGGAATGATGTACATTTCAATTTCTTGGCCACCATACTAATTCTAATCACTAAATAAGAATTGGATTTTTAAGATAATAAAAATAAAAATTTATTTTTGATTACAGATTTATATTGTTAACATTTTCCAAAGTTTAAATTAAATAACTATAAGTTAAGAACAATTTAGCTTTTATCCTTTTAAATACAATAGTAAAGTATTTGGCATTTTCAATGCATTCATATAACTATCCTTTCAATATTCGATACCCAACCTGGTCACAACTTTTGAATCCATTAAAATTCACTAATATATTTGCTTACTTTTTATCAAACAATCCTTTCACACAAAGAATTTGAAGACGTTAGGAACAGTATCTAGGGGTTAATTCCAGGGTGATATATATTTCATTCTTGCCGAAAAAAATTTCGTTTTGTAAATTTTTGTAATATTCATTTTATCAAAAATTTTTCATCCTCTGAAAAAAGACTAAATAATCATAAAAAATGTTTCAAATGAAAACTGAAAGTCACCACTAAATATTAACACAGGTTTTAAATATTAAATATTCCTCCATACATACAACATAGAAAATCAACTTATTTATCAACAAAGAAATGCTTAATATGCATTCAAATATGAATGTATATTAAGCATATTTATATATAGATAATGGGAAACAATGCTTGATTCTAAAATTATAAAAGAAATTTGTAGTTCATAAAAAAAAAAGTTAGCGAGGATCCATGGTGAGTGCGATATGGATATAAAGAATTTTAACATAACTAACTGATTATCAGATTCAATGGTCTGCTATTTTAGAAAAATTGACACAATCAGAATATATAAATGATTACAATGTCAGTATTGCATTATATATTATCAATAATTCATCAGTGATGACATCAGGGAAATAATGTTAATTTTCCTATTCCACACCTATATGTATTTTTGCAACTTTTATTTACCTTTCTATCTCCTAAACAGAATAGATGATTATCACCCAGATACAGTAATAATTCTTCCCAACTTCAATACATTACATGCAATTAGGAATTATTTAAAATGTAAACTCTTATAAAAGGCAAAGAAAAAAAAAAAATCTTTTACATTTTCAATGAAAAATTATCATTACACAATTCATTCTGGTTAGTCAACAGCAAGTTAACACGAATGGATAGCAATTTAAATTATTATAAGATAAAAATTAATTAAATATTGGTAAAATATACAACAGATGGAAGTTTATTACTAATAGGAAAAAATGCCATCCTGCAAAATTCGAATTAGATAGACAACTAATCATCTGTTAAGACATAAATATTCCATGATAAGAAATGACATGTGAATAGTTTTAAGCTCATTTAACTGTAATAATTAAAGAAAAATTCAGCAATATACTTTATTTTAAATAAAAATGAAAAAACTACAAATTCCTACAGAAAATATCAATTTCTTACCCAAATTAGAAATGTTAAATGTCTTTCTGAGTCAAAAAATTTAGAAATTACTAAAAACGCATTTTGAATAGTAGATTTGGTTTCATAGTTTTTATGATGTAGACTTTTATGAACTTATGAATATATTTTAAAAGGAATAGTAAATTCAAGATTAACACTGCATTTGCTTACCATCTTCTTTGATTAATACTATACAACTGCAGAAAAATAGCACTCTACAAAAAACACTAAGCGATAATATCATGTTTAACTAACTAAAATCAGATAGAACTGTAAGGTTGATAATACAATCCTAATAATATTCTCAATATTTTCAAAATAAAGATTTTTAAAAATATTTCATTAAAAACTTAATAAAAATAAATTGTATTTATTATGTATTTTAATCATGTTCCTTTCCTTTACTACAAGAAAACCCTCATTGTTTACATCAATAAATAAATGTTTTAAGAATGAGGATTTATTCATCACTTAAGATCCCCCCGCCCCCAATTTTAGAATGTCGTTGAATGAAAATTCTTGCTTAATTCTTTAAAATTAAAAGTTTCTCATATTTGAATTAGTATTACTCTGTTGAAATTTACTCCTTATGCTAACAAAACTTAATAGATTTAAATTTATGAATTTTTAAATGTTAATACATTTTCATGAAAAAAAAGAAACAAAAATACAGCAATCCTAATACATTGAATAAATAAATTTTTTTTCATACAACATCAATATTTCCATTGTTTTAATAACACTAATTACTATAAATTTTTTTTATTTAATTATGTGTGTTGTACTTTGAAAGACTACTGGGGAAATTCAGGATATTATATCCCTTTTTTCACTAAACCAACATTCTCATCCAAAGTTCTCTATGAAAATAACTTATCGCTAGTAGAACTTTTAACAAAAGGGGTTAAAAATTTGAATAAATTACCATGATACTAATATATTTTTTTTAATAATAAAAAACCCATTCCTACACTAATTTGTTCAGCAAAAAGCTAAAAAAGAGTATGGAATGTTTTTTTTAAAAATAATTTCACAAATCAACAGTATTTTTTAAAATAGTTAATTACACAAGCAAAAATCAAAATAATATTAATGCAAATATACAAGAATATAAAAAAAAAAAACCAATTTTCCCTTGGAAATTTATAAGCCACATTAATTATTTGTTAACTACTAACAAGTGTAATTTAAATAAAACAATTTTGTATAGTTCAGGAGATGTGACTTTTTAAATAGAAGTTTACATATACTTAAAAAAAACTTGAAACATGTTTTGTGTAATAGATTTCATATGAACTGACAAAAAATTAACAAAACTTATTTCAGATATAGTGCATGATGTGTTAATTATATTAAGTAATGAAGTTAATCATCATCCTCAATGATATTTCACCAGAAATGTGACTTGTATTTGACATGCTATAATCCCTTGCTTGATCTGAAATCTCTATCTAATAATGTGAATATTTTGCACTATATATTACTACAATTTATGCACTCTAGTGCTGAGACTGTGAATGCAGTGATGTAAAAGATGAACATATCAGATGTTATACTGCCAGAAAATAATAACCATTTTCAAAAGTATCAATTCCATATGCCAACTTTGCAATAAAATACTTGGTAACATATCTGATGATGGAGACTTAAGTGTTTAAAGACTAAATAAATTACTCAAATAGAAATCAAGATCTTCATATACATGTATTAGGCATGCATATTTAAAATTCTGTAGAAGTTTAAAAACAATTTTTATAAAATGCAACATTTGACAAAAATTATATAATTATTATTCTTTTGCAATAAACACCATGTGAAAGAAAACAATGGAAATGAAAAACAGATTATGAAAATTGAAATTTACAATCTGCTATCAACACAAATTTATTTAAAACTAATGACTTTAAGTAAAGAAAAAAATGAATCTTAAAAGAGCCATTAAAAGCATCACCATGTCTGGTAATAGCTTTTTATTCATCAAATTTAAGAAAAGTAAAGGACTATGATTTCATCATAATTTTAGATGCATAGAATTTTGGTTCAGTGAATTTATGGAAAATTATCTTACAATTTATAATGTGTTGAGAATACTTTTTCAACTTACTTATTAAAGACATTTACATGCTCATACTAGTTTACCTTATCCATATTTATTTGGAAAACAATATCTATTCTTCATGAAACAGTTTTAGAAAAAAAAAATTAGACTAATAGCTTCAAGGGAAATATTAAAATAGCACTCTCTTAAGACCTTAATTGTCAAGCCAATCATTATTTTAGTTATAAAATAGATATGATCACAGTATTTTTCAGATAATTATTTTATTACCTGTTCACCTACTTTCATTTGTTTAAAATAAAGCTACTAAAGTAGTATAAATGCATATTGATATATAATGAAGAAAAAAAAATACACCTATTTATTTAGTCATATTTCAGGGTCAAGATTTCTTATGCTGTACAAGGAAGCAATAGATAATGCAAGTACAGGATATCAATATTTTTCCCCTTTTGAAGGGGGGGGGGGGGGGGGTAGAACAATTATATGAATGCAATTTTCTCTCTTTTTTTTTTTTAATATGTGTAGCAATAGGTTATAACAGGAAGGAAAAATAAGGGCCTCTGAATATTAAACATGTTTAAGTTATTCGGCAGCATAACAGCTTTTAATTTGGGTGTGTGTATATATATATATAAAAATAACATAACTCTTTATTATCTCTATTAATCAATAAAAAGATTAAAATATTAATGATGATAAAAATAGAAACTCAAATATTTTTTATATTTTTGTTTTTATTTCATAAAATTTAATTTTTAAAAAAAATATACACCTATGGCAAAAGTTTTGTTTGATATCATCAATAAAGGCCGCAGCATACACATTAAAATACATTATGTAATATTTCTGTATTTTACACAATAAATAGTAACCATGAATATATAAAAATATAATACATATAGCTTTTGTTTGGAACCCGATTTAGAAGTTTCAACCCATTCAATAAAGATCAAGGAAGCGGGAAGTAAAATAAAGCCATGCATAACAATCGAATTTGATTTATGAAGAGCTACATAAAAATTCATCTATCCAAATTTAGCCCTTTAGTTAAATAAATAGTTCTCTTTAAACTGAATAATACATATTAATGTCTTCTTTAACTTGAATGATATATATTCATGTTCTACAAGATGTAGAAAAAAAATACTGAGAGAATTGATTTTTACATACTGCAATTAAAAATTAAAGCATTTTAGTTCACTTCAACTGACAACATATACATGAGTCTGTAGTAATATTTAGAGTGATTATGGTTTTGGAAAATTATCAGCATTCATTAGTTCTAACCCAATGGTGTCATTTACGTGAAAACCGAAAGGGGCAGTTAATTAGTAAATTTAAGGCTAAACACAAATATTACAAAGTGTCAAATCAATAAATAAGTAGAAGTTGGTTGAATTGTGGGGTTTAATGGCACAAAACCCAGATTTGGCCAATCTGAAATAGCTAGTTCCAGAATCATAATGGCAAACCCATTCTAGATCATAGTTTTATAAAATCAATTAAAGCCATGTTTGATAAAAAAAACTTCTTTAATTAGTTCGATGAAAGTAGTTTTAAAAACTTGGCTATTCAGAGGCAACAAGTTAAAATGTTAAAAATAAAATATGCAGGGAAAATAAAAACCTATATCTTTTGTTGCATTCCTACAACATCGTCATCATTAGAACTACTCAATTCTGTTTCAGTGTCTAAGACTATATCTAAAGCAGAGGATTTCAATATTTCACACATCTTTACTAGAACCTTTGTGAACAAATTGTCTTAAACTTGGAATCGAGAGAGCTCGTCTAATATCGTCATTACGAAAGTGCCAGGGTGAATTCGTTAACATTCTGAGAGTTTTGGTCTGCCACGTACTGTTCATTAAACGAAAGCACCTCATCTGAACAATCAAGAACTATTTCTAGGATGATTCCGCTGTTTCATGAGAGGACCATACCCTTCTTTTACCATTTCGAAAATGTTTAATTCCTTTACATTGCCTAATAAATGATTAGATCTTTACTTAGTGGCATAGTATAAATAATCAACTAAATTAGTCAGTCTTGGATTCACGGAGTGCCTTGGCCCTGTATATATAAAATTATATATCCCCATGTTAGATTTAGACCCATTACAGACATTTTTTGGAGTGAAAATTTGAAACATAGTTATTATTTTTATTACTATTATTCTTACATGTAAACATATTAATAATGATACTAAACGCACATTGTAAAGAAATATAGAACACAAAAATGAAACATAAAAATATATAAATTTAAACGAAATAAAAAAAAAAAAAGAATGAAATCATTAAAAAATATTTATTTTACTAGTGCGATATTTGTATCTTTACTCTTTCACTTAGTTTTTGAAAATCGATCTCAATTTGGGTATTTGCTCATCGTAATGGATGTTGCAGGTTAGTGTCCGATATGTTTGAACGTGTTTTGTATTCGGTTAATTTCATTTTTCGAAAAACGAATCGCAGGTGTAAGTTGTACCAAAAGCGCTAACAACTTCGACTAAGAGTCTAGTTTGCTCTGTTATCAACAATCAACTGTGCGTATCGGGGATGGTCATTGCGTCACTGAGGACATTTAAAGTGAAACATGGAACCTATTATATTTGGCGCATCACGAGTTCGCAGAATATAATTTAATTATTTTGTGAACTCATAACTGTAAACTCAAAAATAAAACAGGCAATAACTGTCCTATATTCACAAGAGTATTATTTTAAAATGAAAGTGAATTTTTCTCATAATTTCGATAGTTCATTTGTGAATATATGGATGCACACATAATGTATTTTCACCAATTCTGTGTACATCAACGGAGTACCTTGGTCGCGAAGCGACCAGACCTCCAAATAGCACACATAATAAACAGTGGCAGTCGGTCACCGCCCTTTGATAATTAATACAAATTGCACAATAGACAGAGAAAAGATAAAAACAAAAATACAAATACAGAATATACAAAGCAAAAAGTACAAAATAAAAAGAAAAACCAAGAATACCGAAAGCCGAAGCACATCATAGCACCCACGCAGGAGTAAAAATCAAACAAACGCGGTACGCGAACCTAATCAAGTGATGAATGAAGTGGTATATGGGGATGTGAAGCAACAAAGACTATAATCCCCTAATCACTATATACATGAACAGTTAGTTTTTTCCTTATTTTTAATATGTCACTCTCCACAACGCTCTACGATCGTGTTAGACCGGGACCTACGGTTTTAAGTGGATTCGAACCACTACAAACATCCATGGCACCGCCGGGACTCGAACCCGAAACCTGTGGTACCGAGCGCCAGAGCGCTAGCCACTCGGCCATTCAAGCCCAGAACCTAATCAAGAATTACCAGGACCTGAGATAGAAGTTAAAAGAAAAACAGTCTACTGATTAATGGTTAGTACATGTCGAGGCCTTTTACGAAACGTATGCAGAGAAATATCATAATCAATTTTATTTTAAAGCAGTATTACAGAATTATCAGAGCTATTGAGAGAAGTGTAAAAATTGTTAGAAATTTTAGCCACATAATCCCGAAATTCCATAATGTATTTTTCACTGCTTTGGCCCTTATAAAATAAACATATTTTATAAAAGTGTGATACATCTCACGAGCAGCAAAAATATTCAAGGCGGGCCACGGGTTGCCCACCCCTGCTTTAGAATAAGCGTTAGCGCGAGCATAGGACATAGGAGCGAGGGATAGAGAGAGGACTGACCAGGCCGAGATCACGCAAACTAAGACAATACTGATTATATAATCGGAATTATTAGAAAAAGGGATGTTTCTTAAACAACGAATATACAAAAAAAAAAAAAAAAAAAAAAGTGTGAAAGTGATTGAATGCAAAAGTACATGATGGTATTATATGTAAGTTGTATATTGAATTTTTTTGTAAATTAAAAATCAGATAACTGTAGAGAAATGACGGTGTCTTTGAAAAATAAGTTTACTTTGATGTAACACTATTTTTAAGGCATACTTATAAATTTTGTCAAGGGAATGATTGATTATTTTGTAATTAATTTGCACAACAACATATTGTTTTAAAAGTAAATATATTATTTACTGAAACAAAAAACGTAACATACTTGTATCGAAGGAAAATAAATGTGTGTTATGCCTTAACAAGAGAGCTCAGTGAAAATTTCAACCATTGTTAAAATCCCTGCAGTACTGAGAAATGTATTTAAGTTTAACAAAAATTAGTTTGATAAAGTCGTGTATCTTATAATATTTTGTGTATAATATATTTCATTCAAATTTCTAAATAAAATAAGATACTTTTATAAAGAATTTTTCATTTAAATATTCACATTAGGAATTTTTGCTATTGCTACGATTAGTTTTTCATGATTATTATAATATAGGAATTATGCTTTTTAACTGTAAAATCAACCTTCCAAATCCCTACTAGAAGTTGCCTGGCAGCGTGGGCCATTTTTTGTGGCATTATTTCTGTGTTTCTGTTGAGATTATTGTAGTAGTAAGTTATGTGTAATTCTACATTCCTGCCTGATATTAATCACAAAACTGAAATTTGTGTTGATACATTTTTGCTTAAAAGTAAAAGTTTGAGAGCATTTTAATAAAATGTGCTTTTTATTCGTCGGTCTTCTTTAAATCAATGAGTAATTGTTTTAAAAACAAACATTTGCAAACGATATGCAGTTGAACAATTTGTACATATCTACTGCTTAAACAAAAGTCTCATATTAGTATCTCGAGGAAGTGATGCTCCTTTCTTTGTTTTTTCACGGAAAAATTCCTATGCATATTTATATGTTTCTCTATTTAATTTAATGGTTGTAATGGGTTAGTGATAGGTGGTTATTACAATAATTTCTTTTTCTCCCTCCGATGTATGAATTTTATTTACTGTGACAGAATATTCCTAAAAATGAAAAGATTTTGCTAGAATATAATGGTGATTAATATGGTTGGAATCTTTTAGGCATGATTCCAAGTTGTAAGTACATACATAATACATATATTAGTAGTATATGTATTATGTCACCATATTACTAAAGTGGAATACTTTCCATTCATTATTACAACGATCAAATTTGCCGATTTTTAGCAAATTAGATCAAACAGCGCCATCTATTAATGCGAATTTTAACTATATTTATATAATGTTAAAAAAAAAAAAAAAGAAATCTACACGATAACAAATTATCTCATTCTATTCGCTAATGGGAAAGCTAATACCACTGACATATTCATTTATATGATTGTAATTGATGAGAACATTCTTTTAAAATAATAGCTGTAATCACACAAATATTATAATAAAAATTATTTTAATAATAATAAAAAAAAAAAGTACATGAATCTTAAATGTTACTTAGCAACTAATTTCTAATTTTAAAAAAAAAAATGCATTTCAGTTTCCTAGATAATGTCTTTTACTCACATATATTGGTATATCCTTCTTCATATGTATCTTTATTTTACGCATAAATTTCAAAGTAATATAGAATTTCAATAATTTATTGATGATTAAACGTTTAATAAAATGTAATGCAAAATCAGATTAATACTGGAAAAACTTGTATTATTTTTGATTTTGCATTAAATATTTAACATACAATCGGTCATATGGTGCATTATTGAGATTTTTAATTTGAAATCTAACTCGATTTTCGTGGAAAGTTCTTTCCAGTTATTCCAGTGAGATTTCCTTCCTTTTCCCTATAATTTGGAGGCGGATTTCTGGAGAATTCTCTTTTATAATATGATTAAAAAAGTAGTCATTAAAATTTTAATGTTTTACATATGTAAAAGTTGATTAAAAACGCATTTAGATTGACAGACGCTTTTAAATACGACTAATATTATTGAATGTGTATGTTGACTTGAGCATCAAATGTGTTCTTTTTGTTAACTTTTTACCACTTTTAATTTAATCTATTTGTTTATATGAACAATTTTTGAGCCTGCGAATTCATAATTACCTGGCACTGGAGTCATCCCTGATAAAGAAGGGGGATCTCAAAAGCAGAGGCCCATCATAGCAATTCGATGGGCTGACGTTCGCCACATCCGCAAACTGCGGTTGCTTGGGGTGCATAATTTTTGGTAGTTGGGGTTGCGTACGTGCGGATCCAGATAAATCAATAGCAGAAGTTCAAAACATATACCTATTGGCTTTTAAAAACAAAGTAGGTTTTCAGAAAGGTGTATATAAAAATAATTTTTTTTTTTTTATTTGAGATTGAGGTAATACGCAAAAAAAAGATGTTATTTTCTACAGCGCCATCTGGTCAATCGATTTCATTTAAAAATGACATCAGAATTTCATGGTGAAAGTCTTGAAGTGACAAACATCAAAAATTACATTTGTAATGAAATTTTGTTTTTTCTAATAAGTATATTTTGTTTTTTGTAATAAGTATATTTTGTTTTTTGTAATAAGTAAAAAATTTATTTTTGTAATAAGTATATATAATATTTTTCTATCCTTTTGTTCTATCCTTTTGTTTTCTATTTTTTTGTTTTATGTTTTTTATTTTTTTATCCTTCTTATAAGTATATATAATATTTTTTTGTTTTTTATATAAAATTTTTTATCCTTTTTTTTTTCTTTTTATTTTTTTTCTATTTTTTTTTTCAACCCTCCTCACGTTACTTTTTATGTGCAATCTCCAATATTCACACAGAGTAATTGAATTATTATTTTTTAATTTAAAGCAAATCTACAAACAATATTACTCACAAAAGTTTTCGAATACGTGTATTTTGTGTTTCTCTAAGTAATTCATAGTAAAAAAGAATAGATAATTAAACATTTAAAATGATTGTAGCATGGACAGAAACTCAATTAATTCCCAAATAATGTACCATTATTTTGAGACATACAATTTTTCACATTTCGAAGAAATTAAAAGATTAATTTTTTTTTTTTTAAATCTAATTCAGCATCACAAAAGTTTTAGAATATCTTTCAACTCGTTTCGAAATTATCTGCTTCACATTATTTTTAGATCAAAATTTGAAATATATATTTCATGTAAGGTTTGTTACATGACAACTGAATTTAAAATATTCAGTTTCTTTTGAAAATTGAAAATAATAATAATAATAATAATAAATAAAAACCTCTCTCGAAATCACTATCACAATTATGTACCAAATGTAAAATTACAGAGAGCTGTGTTGACGTTTCACATATTCCTCCATCAGACCCATGTCTGCTGGAATTCCTCAACCCTTTAATCTTGCTCCTACTCTCTCCAGGAACGACATTCCTATCTCTTCCAAAGTCACTGATAGCCTCTGTGCAGATGATAATGACACTATTTCTCAAAATAATGATATTTCCTTTCTCATTAAACAACTCCAAAATTATATTCACCTCCTTGAAGCTTGTTTAATTAAACGGAAAATTAAACTAAACGCAAATAAAACTGAAGCTGTCTTTTTTTCTTGCAAACGCCTTCCTTCTTAAATTGTCGCTATCTACGGAGAAAATATCATCTGCACCAATCAAGCTAAATATATCGGTGTCATTCTAGACAAAAATCTCCCTATCTTCCTCGTATTCTCTCTATTCGCGATAAATTTAACAAACTCATCCGGATTCTCTATCCTCTCATCTGTCGTAATTCCACTACTTCGATTGAAATTAAACTTCTACTCTATAAAACATATTTGGGGCCAATAAATAACATATGCTTGTCCGGTTTGGGGACCAGCCGCCAAGTCTAACATTTTTTTTCTTCTTTCTAATGCAACTGGCAAACAACTGGCACAGCTGTCTTGGATGCCTTAAAGCAAGCGCTGCACGACGTTACTCACTTTGCATTACCAAGGGGGCGCATGTAACTTGAAGATAAGCCACGGACGAGAAGTAACAATACCCCGCAAAGCTCTACGACCGGGACCTACAATTTAAAGTGGATTCCGAACCACTACAAACATCCATGGCACCGCCAGGACTCGAATCCGAAACCTGTGGTACCGGGCGCCAGAGCGCTAGCCTCTCGACTATTCAGGCTCCGCCAAGTCTAACATTTGTATAATAAATCGCCTCCAAAATAAAAGTACTCCGTACGATTATAAATGCCTATTGGTTCTTTCGAAATAATGATATTCATTCTTCGCTTCCGACTTTTCCTAAATTTCATTCAAAAACTCGCTCAAAATTTTTATTCTACTTTCCCAAACAGTAATAAGGATTTGATTAAAAGGCTACCTGATTACGATATCGAAAATCCTAAAAATGTAAAACTCCTGCGAACTGCACTCTTAATTAATACTGCTTCCTGCTTTTGATTTGTTTTGTTGCCCGTCAGCCAGGCTGAATATTTTCTCTTGGAAATAGTTTATAATTTATCTACAATTTTTTGTTATTAATCTCTGGAACAATTTAAATTAATTTGCAGTATTTTACTAACGAAAGATAAATATTTCGCCACAGATACCTGAGCTACCACTATAAAAAAAATTGCATTCAATATAAATTGAAAAATTTCAACAATTGCATCATACTTACTTGGCGCCAGAGAATGCCTCGATCAAGAAGAGGCTCTCCCGGTTGGAGGCCTATCCATTGCAGTTCGGAGGGCTGACAGCTGTCACGACCGTAAATTGCGGTTGCTTGGGGAGCACAATTTTTGAGTGGCGGGATCTGCGTTCGCGATGAACCCGGTTATTGAACTGTAGAATTATTCTATTGTAATGGTAGATGAATAAAGCTCTGAAGGTTATTTATTATTCTGAAGTGCTACCTATATATTTTTAAGGTGTTAAGAATCTTTTAACCATTAATTCTTCCATACTAATCTTCTCTTTATTGTTCCAGTTTTTTTAAATGTTGAAGGAAATATTTACACTTTTTGTTATAGGCCTCATTGGAGAACCTTGATTGCGAAGCGACCTCTACTTTCCTTTCTTGTAGCACTTGCTGAAGCCCATACAATTAGTTCGACTTTTTGAGCATAATGTTTTAACTAAATCAAGATTTTTTTTTTTTTTTATGTAGCAGAAGAGCGAGCGAATTCTTTAAAGTTATTTTTTGGCGTAGCGTGTTCTGCCAATAGGACTGGTGATTCCAAAGGTTAAAAAAATTTTTTTGGGGGAGGGGGAGCAGAATAGCTGGAAGGTCAACTTGATTATACAATTTAGCAGAAACGTTGTTGGTGATTTAGGGACCAGAAGAATTTAGACATTCTTTCCAGGAAGAAATATGAATAACTTCCTTGCAATTTGACTTTCCCTCGAGTGGGACAATCCATACCATAGTTCATAGTCACATTTTAAGCATCTATGTTTCATTATACAATTGGAGGAATAGTGATGAAAATAATTACAATGGAAACTAATTGCAATCTATAATTTTATCTAATTCTTCATACGAATTAGAAATAATGGCAAGGGATGTTTCTGTCAGGGGTTCTTCGTGGTTAGATTTGTAGTAGGTAGAACAAAATCTTCTCTTTTTCAAATTTGTTGCTTCTTACATATGCTGAACTTTTCTTTCTCTTCATTGTTTTTCCTGAAAAGAACTGTATTAATCTTGTGATGCGCAATCCTTTCACCGTCAAGATTTCCAGAAAGGTATTAATGACTCAGAGAAAAACGTCTTTCTCAATCCGAAATGTTTTCTTCAGTAAAACATATTAATCATATATAGATATATGATTAATTCATAAACATATTATCTTTACAACGCTTCGAAGGAGTAAAAGTATTATAATTTATGTCAGACCTAGTAACAGGAGGAAGCAGGGCGGGGCATTCTTTTTTGCTAATGAAAGAGCCATAGGCTCCGATTCGGAAAGAAACGAAGACACGGCATCGCCTCTAATGGAGGCCGAAGCCTGCACTTTAGTTTTGTTATGGATCTTCGTCGAGAAACCTTTGCAGTCCAAATTGTTGCAGATTTTCGAGTGCATTGGTCGCACAGCGACCATAAACCTCCGTCCTGGAAAAATAGGGTTCTTGTCGATTGGTCTAAGCCCATTGCCAGTGTTAAATTTTTTTAATTTATAGAAAAAGTAGATAATTGAATAAATATTACAAATAAATAAACTAGTTAAAAATATTATTTTCTTCATTGACAGTAGTCTGGTCCAAATTAATTTTTGAGTTATATTAACGTATTGCCAACAGTTTTAACGAAGTTTTCATATGTTTCTATTCTGAATAAACTAGAAAGAGAAATAAAATTTAAATTGGGGTCTGAATGGCCGAGTGGCTAGCGCTCGGTACCACAGGTTTCGGGTTCGAGTCCCGGCGTTGCCATGGATATTTGTAGTGGTTCGGAATCCACTTTAAACCGTAGGTGCCGGTCTAACACGATCGTAGAGCGTTGTGGAGAGTGACATATTAAAAATAAGAAAAACTAACTGTTCGTATATATAGTGATTAGGGATTATAGTCCTTGTTGCTTCACATCCCCGTATACCACTTCATTCATCAAAATTTTAATTAAATTTTCAACGAGATTTTTAACACTATTGATTATAGCGACCCATTGCAACTCACACAAATGACAACGTACTAAGTTACACAAAACATTTTTTTTATTTCCAATGACAGATTATGAACAGTCACAGCAAAAAAAAAAGAACAACGAACAAAAAAAAAAAAACATACAACAACAACAAACTAATACAGCAAAACATGCTGAAACAGAGTTCATTAATCTAACAATAATGCCAAGTTGCAGATCTTTTAGCCACTAAAAAGTGTTACCAGGTGCACCACGGGGAGGTAGATCTTCTGCTCACCCTACACAAAATATAATTACTAGCAAAAAGAATCATAACACCGTGCAAGAAGATCCGTTTAGAGCCACACTCAATATTGGACTTCAAAGGACTAAGAACTCTTCAACAATTTACATGACTACCGGAGAACCTTTAATTCCTACTTTTGCAAATGATAATGAGTTTGAGTTGACTTTTAGCCCATTGAATTACGAATAAAAATCAGTAATAGTAGTATATATATATTTTTAATTAATTACATAAATGTAAAAGTTATTTTCAAATAGTGAAAATGGAGTTATTTAAAGAAAAGAATGAATAAAAAAATTAACACAAAAATAAAAATATAACATATAATTAACACAATAATATATAGTTTGTTGATTTTTTTTTATTACAATGTGTTGTTAGATCAATTGTTGTTGTTGAAGATTATTATTACTTGCTTATTTTTAAAGATGTTATGAATTCTTTGTAAATTATTAATTCTAATTAAAATTTTCAGTGCAGAATTATTTAATTATTATTATCAGCTTTCAATAGTTGTTTTTAACTAAAATATCTTGTCGCAGAAGAAATATTTTAAAAACACTAATAATAATTTGGCTCATAATAAACTATCTTTAGTTTTAGTAACTAACAATACATATTTCGGTATTAGCTTATATTCATTTCATAGCTTATATTTATATTCATTTCATAGCTTTAATTTACAAATCCTTTCCTTCTTTCCTTAGTTATTAACTAATTATTTGTAGGTTTGCATATAAATCTAATTATGAAACAAAACTGTAAATGAGTACTAAACAAATATTTCTTTTTAAAATTATCATTAGATGTGATAAGTTATGTTTTCCTAAATAATGAATTTGCATAAAAACATCTCAAATTGAATTTCTGTTTTCTAATATGTTTCCCTTCTAAGAAATGTTATCATGATTACAAATTATAACTTTGAATATTGATTTCATCCTAGGCTTATATTTTACTTATTTTAAAATTCATAATTTTTTGCTGGCAAAATCAAGCCAAAATAGAAATCAATTTGTTATAAACAATTTTCTAAAGCTATGTGATTATTGTTATTTATAAATATCATAATAACTAATGTATTTATATATTGTATCTTCAGTTTTATCTTGATTTTGATATACATTTTTTTTTTTTAAAGTTATTCTTGAATAACAGCATTTTTTTTATAACCTTTTTTGTTATGAATATTTACTTTGTGCACTTCATTTCCCAGTGTAATGTGATTCAGTATCCAATAATATTAACACAACATATAATTTTTATGTAGTATTTTTAAATATGATAATTTTATTCATTTTTGATTATACATAAATTATTTTATCTGCAAAATTCATTCACTACATAAATGATAAAATCTTTTATTAAAATTTATAATTTTTTTTTTTCGTTTCATTTATCTACATCATGATATATGTTAACACACTGATTAAATACAAAATAATAATAATAATTCAGTATTTTTAATTGCCATTTTTAGTACAATTTAAAACTGTATTGGATGTAAAATATATCAAATATATATTTTTATATTTTATGATAGTAATATTTCAAATGTTATACATTATAAATGTTTATAATAATGTTGAATGTAAAGTAGTTAATAAAATACATGTTAAAAATTATGTCTGATTATGGTGTTATCCTTTATGGTGTTTTGTGTGATTTTAATACTCTTTCAAATAAATGCCAGAAATACATTTGATTTTTATAAATTTCTTATTCATTAATAAAAGTTATAACAGAAAGTTAAACTTTTTTTCAGAAAATTATCAATTAAAAAAATACTGGTATCCTTTTTTTTTCACCTGTATAATATATGTGGATATTGTAAATTTGTGAAATATTTTTGTTTGATGTGATTTTTCAAATACGAGAATTCTTATGTGTATGTGTTTTGTTTTAAATAAACACATGTTTTACATATTTGCTTTTGCTTATCCAATTAGCATAGGCTTTATTTTTATATTTTTGCAGCATTCTTGCATCTCTCACATTTTCAATTTTTTATAACACTTCAAAGTTTAGTTCATTCAATGAGTAAATAAGATAGGCAATTTATAATGAAAAATATATTTACTTAATGTCATTACAATAAAGAAACTAATAATAAAATATTCTCAAATGTTAATTAATTAGATGCTTATAAAACATTATACACTTAATACCTAAATCATGCTATATGTATATACAATATTGAAATATTTAAAAACATAGGACTTTTAACATAAAAAAGATTTTTTCATGTTGGGCCAGTTTATGATTATTACTTATAATTAGTGCAATATTATATAAGTACAAGTTTTTTTCAAAAAAGTGCTTTAGAAATACTAACGCAATTAATCTGTATTGGATATATAATACAATAAACTTTGACGACTATTAACTAACAAAAAAAAAATAATTACAAAAGCAAAAAATTAGGCATGTAAAAAACTTTTTATCAAGTAATTTGACATTGATTATATTATTTAAAAAACTTGCTTTCAAAGCTTTGATATTGTTATAAAAGATATTTGTTAAAAAACATTGATGTTACTATTTCTTTTTATTAATATATTTGCAATACATAGTTACACTGTATAAAAAAAAATTTCCATGTGTTTCAATAATAAATTTAAAAAAAAATGGATATGTATAGTCTTTAGGTATTAAAAAGTACAAATAACAAGTCAATCATGCAGAGCTTTTTGCTATATATATAAGATTTTAGTAGTATCACTTAAAAAAGCCTAATTTCTAAAAACTTAACTATTTTTGCAAAATCAAGTTTTTAAATTATAGCAAATAATTGAAAAACGTTTTTCTTTTTTTTTATATTTCGGACAAATTTGTCTTTAGACAAAGTTAATGTAAATCACAATGTATATATTTTATTGTTACAGTCTTTCTTAAATATAAAAATATGTCTAATTTTTATAATATATCTAAATTTAAAGGAAATGTCCTTTGAGAAGTGCATACTTTTTATTTATTGCACATTTTTTTAATAAATTTTTATATGAAAACTCTTTTACTCTGAAATTAAAATTTTAAAACTTTTTTTTTTTTCATGCGGTAAATTTGTAGATACTATTACAAAAAGATATATATATATATTTCTTCTTATACATATTTTCCATATAAAAATATCATATTTACATTTATTTATACAATTATCATTTGTTCTCAGGAATTAAAATATATTAGTGTTTTTAAAGATTTCTTTAAAAAAAATTTTTTTTTAATTAATGTAATGTTTATCAAGAAATGTTTGTTCTGTTAATGATCATTGATTGATATCACTGATATCAATTAATGATTACACTTTTTTATCATTGATATCACACTTTTATGAAACATTTCAACTTTAAAGCTTAAAAATATTGTGGGTTTTCCATTACTGAATCCACTCCTACCAAAATATAGTTTTGCTCACGTTAGTAATCGCCTAAATTATCTGATATTAATCACTAAATTATCTGATTTAATATTATCCCCGCCTAAACCTAAGTTGCCAATCACCAAAAGGTGGTAATTGTCGCTAAAGGCGACTGCGATCGTTACTAGCATTACGGTTACCTTGCATTTCAATTTATAATTTCGCCAAAATATAATAGTTTAATTAGAGAAATTCGTTATTTCTTCGCTTTTTAAACATTATAATGTCTGTTTTAAAATTAATTTCATTCTTATTTGAAAAAAAAAAATTTTTAGTAAATATTTTTTAAATTAATATTTCGCGAAAAATATTTTATTTAAATATATGATTGTTTGTTTAATAAGCAGATGATTTCGAATTAGCAGGTACCCTAGTGTGAGATAAAAATATTGTTCTTCAAGTCATAATTTATGATACTTAGATAATTTTATGATTTTGAAATATTTATTTGGTTTTATCATAGGCATTTTACAGATATAATTTCATTTTTCATTGCAATATTTCAAAATAAAACTAGGTAACATTTTAAATTCATTTACTTTTAGTGTGGATTTTTTTATAGTTATGAATTTTTTAATAATTATTATGATTTTTATAACGCTTCACATATTTTGCATGATATTGTTTGGCTTTTCCTCAACATGGCTTTTCCCCAACAACTCACACCCTGATGAAGTAAAAGAATTACCAGGATTAAATTTCCCACTGAATTATAAACATTATTCTGGTTATTTAAATGCAACTAAAGGAAGATATCTACATTATTGGTGAGAATATTTTTTTTTCCAAATAGAAGATTCATTCTTTTTTAAAGTGTTCTAAGAGAAAATATACCTCATATTTGGGGTATATAATATAGCTCATTGATTTGTAGTATTTTATGGCAAATTATATGGATTTAATGGCATTTATGATACACTCAATAATTTTTGTAATTTTACAATGTCTATTAAAAATTTTAATGAAATAAAAATATTTTGTACTTTGTAAAAAAAAAAAAAAGATTTAATACCTTCCAGGTTTAATTTTTGAGAAATGAAAAATAGACTATTATAATTATTATTTGTACTAGTCTATTTTGTATGGCTTTATGTGATCAATTTCTTTTGCATCTGTTTATATTGGTAGATTTTATATAAATTTTTGAACTCTGAATTTAACAAATAGTGTAAGAATCTATCTTTTAACTTTATATGCAATTAGAGAATAATTTAAAAAATATAAAATTAAATGGTACCCAAAGGGCAGAGCGCTAGCCAGTCGGCCATCAGGCCACCGGAGGAAAGGATGAGATTTTCAAGTGATTGAGAGAGTATTTTAAAGAACTCTTTAACCCGGGAGGTGAGGAATTGGGGGCAAGTTGAAAAGTTGAAGAGTAAAAATGCAAAGGAAGTAGAGTGTCTAATAGTTTAGAGATTATCAATGTTAGTAAAAATCATTCAACTGTTATCAGTTTCTGCATTTAAATGCATTTTGTAAAAGTCATATGAATTTAACATATCAACTTTATATTGTCTTAGACAAGTATATGAATGTATTCACAGAATTTATTTTCGATCAATTATTATCAAAGACAAATTTTACCACAATGGTCAAAATCCGAAAAATAACGATACTAAGTTGTTTGAAATTTGGAATATTTGATGAGGAAAATTAAGGTGAACCTAGATAGGCACAATATTTAACAGAACCTGTTTTTTTTTTCTTTTTGCTTTCTTTCTGGTACTACTGGCTAGAAATCAGCTATACTCAGTGAATCCTTTTCAAATTTGCAACTGTCCTCAGACATAATATTATGAAGACTAAATATATGATAAATACAAGAAAAAAAGAGATTATGAATTGATCTTTTGTGACAAGTATATGAAGAATGTATTCAAATAATTTGAATGCAGTGGATGAGAGGTTAATTTCAAATACCTGTGTGCTCAAATTATGATCAAAATGAAATATATCTTGAAATTAGAGCATGTATATAGGGAATCGCTGGCTTCTATGCAGTACAAATGTTAACATCAGATAAGATTAAAGAATTTTAAAAATTAATAGATTCTCATATATAGAGTCATCAATTGGTTAGTTATTGAGCAATAATATTAACCTGAATTAATAATTGCGCTTGTTTTCTAGTATGCATATATTAATTCGAATATTCATAATATTTAATAAATTGTGTACATTTTAATCATTCTATTTTTTATGTAATCATTACATAACTATGAACTATTTGAATGATGATGAAGATGTTAATAGTATGGGAGAAAACATTTTTAAGTGTTTGGAACAGTATGTGAAAACATGAATGGATAATTTAAAACAAATAAAGAGATATGATAAGGAGATATTTGAAGATATATTCATTGGTTAGAATGTTTTTTTTGGTTGGTTGCTCTACAGTCATTTTGTGCACACTTTAGGCAATTAGATCCAGGACCTACAGCTTAAAGTGGATTCCAAACAACTAACAAACATCAATGCCACCACCAGGATACAAATCTCATTGGTTAGAGAGACTGGAACAAGCAGAACACTAAGACTCCTTAAGAAAAACCCGGTAGATTTAGATTCAGTGAAAGATCAAGAGTTAGATGAGAGATCAAGTTCAAGAGGACTGAAAAGATTGAATCACTAACTGAAACAAAGGGCAATTAGTCTTGTGAAATAGCAAAAAATCTTAAAAAGGAGATTGGGGCTCTTCAAGTACCTGTAGTACCAATGATGATGATGTTTAACTTTAAAAAATGATATAAAGCTATTGAAAAACTCAATAAGTTGAGAGCACATTCCATTGACTTATTTTACAGTTTTAATAGTTTTTGACATATATCCCAGTAATTTAATGATTTAAAAGGATACAATAAAAAATACTATAAGTTAAATAATGTTTTATTTATGCATAATATGGAATATTTAAATAAAAATTTGTAGGGCATCTCTTAATAGTGTTTATTCCACTAACAAAATGGCAATCATTTACCTTGATCACTACATATCTTATTTGAATTTAATATGAAGTGATTATTTAAATGTAAATTCTTACATTTTAATTTTAATTAAGATTTATGATTATTTTAAATTTTTGTATATCAATTTAAAACTTCTCTTTCTCTTGCAATATATTATAAAATGAATGCTGTTTTAGGTTTGTAGAGAGTCAGAGGTCTCCATCAACAGATCATGTTATTTTATGGTTAAGTGGAGGACCTGGTTGCAGCTCTCTTGGAGCATTGCTAAATGAACTTGGTCCTTTTCGCATGTCAGCTGATGGAAAATCATTACATAATAATTCTTATTCTTGGGAATAGTACTAATTCTTTATGTTATTAACAAACATATTTCTCATAAATGAAGTTTCATCTTTTAATATAAAATATTCTTTAAGACAACACATATAACAAAATATAATAATGCTGATTTCTAGTATTATATTAATTTGTAATATTCATAATATTTAATAAATTTTGCGCATTTTAATCATTCTATTTTTAATGTAATTATTACTTGAAAATAATTATTAACGGATATTTAAAATATTGATCTGCATTAAGGGAAGCTGTGGTATATTGTGACAGAATCTATAATTTCTCAAATTTTGCAAAATAAATATTAAAAAAAAATCATTTCAATTGATCATTATAAGACATGTTTGTACTTGTGTTTTCAATTCAATCTATGAAGAATATGGGTAGCAAGATAAGGTGATTTCATCATATAAAAAGTAATTTTGTCAATGTAGATGTATAATTTAATAGTGAAAAATAATTAATTTTTTAATGTACAGTGCTTTTATTAATAGTTAGTATAAATCAATTTATTCAAGCATAAATTGCAGTTTAATGCATTTTAATAGTTAGCCATATTTGATAAGAAAATGGGGTTAATCTCAATGTTCACCTCTTCAATAATAGATATATTAAAGCTATATTTTAGTGAATAGGTTAATAATAAATTCAGACAGTGAATGTAAAAGATTTAATTTGATATAAATATTGAATTAGAGTTCATTGATACTGAAAAGGTTCAATCCATTTGTGGCAGAAATGCATTACAATGATCTTTTATTAGTCAAGCTTTCTGCACAATATTTTCCTGTGCCTAAAGCGGCATATTATATTGGTAGGATGGAATAAATAGAAAAATATTATTGTGACCTTACTAAAAACAAAAGTTATTTTTTCCAGAAATTGAAAATATCAATGAAATTGATGAACTGTGTTAAAATTTATATGATCAATGATAAGACCTGTGACATGAATACTATCACATGCAATAATAAAATTTTGCTAAAACTTGCATAGTTATAATGTTCATTAAATATTTCTGCAAATAATCTGAATAACTTTTTTAATAACCATTTCTATAGTAAATTAATTTGTAAATATCTGTCAATTTCTTTACCATGTTTCTTTTAAAGTTCAATATTTATATTTCTATATAAAAAAATGTTTATTCTAATATACTAAATTAGCATTTCAGTACTATCCCAATGTGCCCTTTACAAATATCAAATTGGGATTTTTTTATATCAGTTGTGATGTTATTATTTTCGTTTTAGCATAACTTTAGAGTAAAAGTACTTATAACTCAATAAAAAAAAATTAAGACAGAAAAAATTGACAGTTCTGAAAAAGTGTGTCAATATGTTTCTTCCTACCCTACTTTAGTTACTTAAAATTATAACGCTGGTTATTTCTGATATGGAAATAATTCTGAAATCTAGTTTACATTGATTTCATTTAATAACAGATATCAGATATTTCTGTATGTTTTCTCAAACATTAGGTTCTCTTAGTACTTTTGAATATTTTTTTTATCAATAATATTAGTCTTCATATTATTATTATTATTTTTTTTTTTAACATTTGCAAACTTTTTTTTTTTTTTTTTTTATTACAGGTGGCAAATCTGCTGTTTTTAAGCTCCTGCTGGTGTGGTTTTTCTTATGCTGATAATGGGAATTACTCCACAGATGATGATTCTGTTTCAAAGGACAATTATGTAGCATTGCAAAACTTTTTGAAAAGTTTCCTGAATTTAACAAGAATGACTTTTATATAGCTGGGCAAAGTTATGCTGGAATTTATATCCCTACTCTTTCAGTGAGAGTTTTAACAGGAAGTGCCGAAATTAATTTTAAGAGTTTTTCTTTTCTTAATCATCTGAACTGTTTTTTATTTTTCTGGTAAACTCAACATTTAAGATAATGTTTTCTATCAAAAATTGCCTTGTATTATCAAAAATATATTTTTCACTTCTTATCTAAATACTTGGGATTTGCTATTGGAAATGGATTTCTTGATGACAGACTCTTACCAAATACTCTAGTATTTTTGCATATTACCATCGATTACTTGGCCCTGAGTAAGCATTTATTTATACCTACTTAAACTAATATTTAATATTCATTTACTCTTCAATAATATATTCCTTGTTTTGCCAAATATTTTGTTTAACTAATTTTTTTAAATTTAAACTGGAAACTTTTCCTATTTACCTTAAAAATTAAATCTTGAAATGATTTAAATCCATTATTTATGAAAATATTTTGGACATATGAAAAAATTATAAGTTAGTATAGTTGTAATGTTATTTCATAAAAGAGAAAATTTAATATTGTGCATTAAATGCAATCAACTATTTCTTTTATGATAAAATGTGTGGACTTAAATCTGAATTTTGTTTCATTTTGTTAAGATTAAGTGGCAAAAGTTTAGCTCCAAAAGTGTTTGTGTGGGGCAGTAGCTGCTCCAAAAAACATGCAATTTGTGGGAAATGTTTCTCAAGATTGCAAAAATGCTGTGAGTATATCATTACAATTTTTAATAGTCAGTAAAATAAATACATCATTACCTCAATTTTCTTTTCATGCTTATTCCCATTTTTTTCAAAATTATTTGTTAATTTCTGATTCAGCATCCATTTATTAATATATGTTTCTTTTTTTCAATATTTAAATTA
>BPLR01009699.1:0-19993 GCA_021605095.1 Caerostris extrusa | reverse complement strand
ACGCATTGCTGACTAATTAGACAGAAACTTACAGTTTATTGTGGATTTCGAACCATCAACAGACATCCATGTCACCGCCAGGATTAGAACCTGAAGCCTGGGGTACCAAAGGCCAGCGCTCTAGCTAATTGGTCATCAGGTTTTGTAGGCAAAAAAAAAAAAAAAAAAAGAAAAAAAAAAGTTTTTCGAAAATAATATCTTTGATTTTTGTATTTTTGGGAAACATTTGGAAATCCTCCGAAAATTTCATAAGTGACAGTTTATAGTACTTTTGTATTTTCTCTTCTCAACAACTCACATCTGCATCTCTTCTCCATCAATTTCATTTTTTCACAGCTGATCAAAAGCACCCGTGATCCCTTGACATAACCCTCGTAAGACTTACTGAACCATGCACCCTGTAAGAGAAACGAGTAGCCTGCGAGCTCAAAAAAATAAAAACAAAATATCGAAACGAAGAGGGAGGAGAAAAGGGGCAAACCTCTCTCCCCCCTTCGAAAAAAAAAATGTCGCATGAACTGTACACTACACGCTTTCAATACGAAGCAGATCTTTTTGTTCGTAATTAGAAAATATGACCCGGTCCCGAAAATTCCACTTACGGGGACTTCCCTCTAACTAAAATGATATTTATATGTTTCCGTTCACCTCTTTAATCGAATTGAGCAGGGATGGAGCGACCCTCTACAGGGGGACTGCAGAACTGGATCGCAGGGGGCCTCTATGATGAGTATTAGCCTATTTCAAAGCTGTCGTCTCGTGGTAATGTTCGCTGTAAAGCTTCCAGCCTAGCGTAGCATGTATATATTTTTAAGTTCACTCTTGTAAAAGTTTGGAAGAAGAGCATCAGTTGCAGCCATTAAGTGCTCAACCAAAAGACATAAAGAGGATTTTTTATTTATTTATTTATTTTATCACAAGATACTAGAGTAAGCAGGCAAATGTTTGTAAAATACTTCCTTCCTTATTATACATATATATTTTTTTTTAACTGCAATATTCATGATACTTGTTGATTGCCTATAATGGAATCCCTTCTTTCATGTAATTACACCAGCATACATACATGCTTTTTTTTTTTTAATCATTCCTCGACTTAATTTGTTTACACTAGACACTAAAAGATGATTTTATTCTCTGTATAAAAGTAATGACAATTTAATGAACTTCTTACATAACTGTACTAATGAAGACTGAGATGAAAAGCCATTGCGGTTCTTTTAACTACTTTATTGCAAGTCGGTTTAAATCTAAAATTAAAGTTTGATTTTCTTAAAAATACACTTCCCTGAAAACGAAAGATTTTTTTTCTTCTGTATTTAAATTATGCATATAATTATAATATATAATTATTCATATAAAAATAAAATGCTGGCATGTTTATTCAAATTTGCTAATGGTAAGAATTAAAAGGCGTGCGATAGATGCTTTAAAGTGTAAGATAATATATGTAGATTGCAGTCTTAATGTACATTATTTGTTGTTTAAATTTTGCTACTTTCTTACAAAAGTTTTGCGGTTGTAATAGGCGTAAGGTGCAGTTACAAAAAGGTACAGTTGTAAAAGGCAAAGTTGCAATTTCATAAGCTTTAACAAACCATATAATGACATTTTTAAAAAGCATAAGGCCATTTTAGCTGTAGTGCTCATAGTATTGCCGCAATTTATTGCTATAGTACTCTAGTATTGTTGTAGTTCATTGCTGTAGTACTCTTTTTAAACTTTCAATTCACATAGCTGTATTAATATTTCCAGTGATTGTATCTACCTCCTTCCCCTTAGCCCTACGCAAACACTTTCCAGACTATATATTTATTATCCCTTTCTAATAGAATTTAGGTTCTGCTTCTATTGTTAAGCTCTGTCAAAATTAGCATGCTATTCACTGAAAATGTCGATCCTTATCATTTATATTCTGAAAAATTTCAATTGCAATTATGAGTGAAGCTTTACGTTGTTGAATCAATCAGTTGCATTTATGACAACTTAATTGTTAACAAGGATTGACAAACAATCCTTGTTGTAAGCTTTCAGATAAATAAATTTTGGAATAGAATCCTAACAACAAATCTATTGAATTTTTATTCTTTATCTCTTTTATTTGTTAATATTTTCATTTTAAAAAGGATGTTGCTATAAAAATAATTAAGTTGTGAAAGCCCTAAAAAGAATTTTCAACCTTCAATAAAATATTTATTGTTTTATAAACACATAATAAAAAGTTCAATTACCTCTTTTTATGTTAAAAAAATAAATATTTTTGAATATTTTCCGAAGCAGAAAATTAAAATTAGCCATTTTTGCCCTATGGGAACAATTACCTATTTCTGTCTTCAAAACGAATGATAAATTAAATTTAAAAAAAAATATTATTTCAAACGACAGAAAATCTAAGTAATAAGTTTTATCGCTAAATATTTATCATTAAATAAAAGCCGTATTTCGATCATACGTTAACATCAACAAGAAAAGGAGATGAAATGTATATCGGTTTTGCAATCCATAAATGGGCTTTACTTTTCTCCATTTCCATTAATACGACAGAAAAATGAATTAGTCTATCTGCAAGTTTGGCGGATGATTCAATTTATAATAAAAGCTCGTTGCGAAAAAAAAAAATCTCTACAATGAATCGCGGATGAAAAAAATTAAAATAATAACAATAAAAACCTGTAAATGTGTTCCTATAAATTGATTGACATTTAGCCTGCTCCATTTACAGGCGGGAGCCGTTCAAGGAATTCATTACTAGGCATTTAAAGGCGTTCAACCATTAGGGATAATTGATTCGTCGTTCTAACCTTCTCGCCTCTATGACTGTGCACGCCAACGCCGGTGTGCAGCGGCGTAAAATCCCAGGGATTTTCGGAATCAGGGAGTAGGAGGGGTCGATTTCATCCCCTGTGGGTCACGTGATGTCACCCTCCGATGTGCTAATGGAGAAGGCTGAAAAAGTGCAGTAGTTTTTTTTTTTTTATTTTTTTTTTTTTAATGAATTTCGGTGTGAAACGCCGCGATAAATCGTGAAGATTTGTTAACTTGTAGATTTAAATCCTTGAGCTAAAATCATAATTATTGGCAAGTATAATACTGATGTAAACCTTTTGTGTATAACTAGATAATTTTTTTTTAATGAATTTCGGTGTGAAAAACGCCGCGATAAATCTTGAAGATTTGTTCTTGATTATAACTTAGCAGATTTAAATCCTTAAGCTAAAAATCATAATTATTACAAAGTATAATACTGATGTAAGCTATGTTCAGTTCAGTAACTAGATAATTTTTTTAATGAATTTCGGTGTAAGAACTTTTATATAAATCATGAAGATTTGTTCTAGATTATAACTTAAAGATTTAAATCGTTAAGCTAAAATCATAATTCTTACCAGTATAATACGGATATAAGCAATGTTCAGTATAACTAGATAATTTTGTGGCAATGTCGATAAGAACATGTTCGAAGAAATTTTTTTTTTTTTTTTTTTTTAATGAATTTCAATGTGTTATTGAAAAATTGTGTTGGATTTCTTTCTTAATTATAATTTCTAATTTTTAAATAAGTTAAAAATCATAATTTTTACAAAGTATAATAAGGATATAAGCAATGTTCAATATAACTAGATAATTTTGTAAGAAACCTTTTGATAAGAACTTATTTGAAGAAGTGCTGTTTTAATGAATTTTAATGTGGAAACGTAACGATAAATTGCGATTTCTTCTTAATTATAGCTCGCAGATTTAAATCCTTGGCTAAAATCCTGATTCTTACAAATATAATACGGATATTAAGCAACGTTCAGTATAACTAGATAATGTTTTTTAATAACCTTTGATAAGAACATGTTTGAAGAAGTTCTTGTTTTTTTTAATGAATTTTAATGTGCTGTTTTTTTAATGAATTTTAACGATAAATTGTGATGAATTTCTTGATTATAATTTTTTAATTTTAAATCATTAAGTTAAAATCATAATTTTATATATAAACAATTATGAGTAAACATTAAAATTAATAATGTAAAAATTTTTAAATATTTAAAATTTATTAAAAATTTAGAAAAATAAAAAACTTAAAATCGAAATTTTTTAAAGTTATAATTTTTTAAAAGTTGTATAAACTATTTTAAAAAAAAAAAAACTATTTTAAAAAACTATTTGGTTTGGTTTCATTGTAATTATAACAAGAACAACTTGGTATGTAAATTTTTATGTTCTTTTTTAATATTAATGGTATTAATAATAGAAATGGTAATTATTGTGGCACTTATTTAATTAACGATAATTAATTAATTATTAGCACTGTTTATAGTTAGCATACATGAAGATTTGGTATACACAGGTTTTTCGTTATAAATTATGTGAGGTAATCAAATTGTCCTCTAGCCACCCATGTTCAGATATTAACTAACTTTGATTTTTGAAAATAAAGCTGAGAATTTAAATCAGATACATTGAGGTGATCTCAATTGAGTCATAATTCTTTTGTGTTCAAACACACATTCAAATGTAGAAAAATGTAAGTTCATTTTTCCATTAACTATAGAAAATTAAATTATTAATGCTTTTACTGTAATATTTTTTAAAAAATATTTCACAAAAATTAATTTAAAAGTTACTTTTTAAGAAAAAAATTATACTAAGTGAGAAATATTTTTATTATAATATCAAAAAAGATTTCATTAAAACTGAAGTACTTTCCCAATAACAAGATACTTATTAATTATATAGAATATTCCTCTACGAAAGAAAAGAAGTTGCTAATGTTTAGAAAAAGACTGAATGTAATTTACTTTAATTTGCAGACAATTGAAAAATACTTTATTAAGATCTCACTTCCATTCTAATGGACACATTTTCTATGGTAAAAATTGTGACATAATGATAGAGAACAATTAATATGTTACAAAAACACTCATAAAAAAGTATTTTACATAACATATTTTTCATTTACAAGAATACAAAATATTTTTTTAATATAATTTTATTTCATAGCAATACATGTCTTCCAAAGATGGGAAAATGTTCTCCCAATGTGCATTATATTAAATATATGCAAAAAATAGCACCACGAACGACTTTGTATTCTTTTTTAAAATGACTGGTTAAAATTAATCGAAAAGAATTGTGTTGGAGACTCGAGAGATTTCTGCCAAAATTAAAAAAACCCCTCAATCTTGAATAATTAATCTTCAGCGTAAAAATTGTACTTCATTTAATCCTCTAATCTCTACCATAAATTATGCTACAAAAATCCAACTGCTTTCTGAGTAACAAGACACTCATCAATTAACTCCAGTATTAGATCGAATTATCTTAATGCTTCCAGAATCCGACCACAAAAAATCAGGTACCCAGAATTGGAGACTTATTTAATCTAGCAAATAGACGAGCCACTGTAACCGTGGTCCGGTACTCCACCTACCTAATCTATGAGTTTTTGTCTGAGTTGCCCTGTCCCCAGAGGTATCAGTTGACAAGCAACTCAAACGTAACGCCGCAGGTAGCAACGTCATTTGAATGTTTCGTACCAACAAGGACACCAACCTCTTTATATGATACCACTCTCTGTTCTCCCCACCCCATACTTTTCAGTTTTCCCATTTTTGTCGGCAGGGGGTTATCTCTGTGTGTGGGGGTGTATTGGACAGTAAGCCAAGATTAGCTGGTGGGGTATGGCGGAAAGCTTCGAAACATCTGGTGGTTGAGAAAGTGAGACAGGGATAAATCCCGACGAATTTTCCGGAGCCGTTACAGATTTGCTGCCCTATCATTACATCAGAGATATACGTCCATTTGATATAAAAAAATCAGAGATGTGAGTTAAAAAAAAAACGACTTTGGGATCAATGATTTAAATTCAAAATAAAAATGTTAAATTGGTAATCACAAGAATTATTAAAAATATATAAAAAAAAGTCGTTATTTTAATCAAAGTTTATCATTAAAATCAATAATTATAACATTAAACATTAAACATTATGTTCATTTAAAAAAATGTATTTACGAAAGATAGATGAACAACAATAAAATATTGTTTTGTGTTTCTATGCAATACAATTATTAGAGATTATATGATTATTTCTTACATAAAAATAAAAACATATCAGAAAAAAAATTAATAGTCGAGAAAATGATGTTACTTTATTACTGGATAATAATTTTTATTATTTGATTTTTACCTTTCTTGTTTTATTTCAACAATAGTACAAAAAGTTAGACAAACAATAAAAAAAAAGTTTCTATGCAATAAAATTATTAGAGATTACATGATTATTTCTTTTTATAAAAATAAAACATATCAGAAATATGTATCTTTAATAACCGAGAAAAACGCACGTTCTTTTATTACTGATTACTAATTTCTACTATTTGCTTTTAATCTTTCTTGTTCTATTTTAACAGTAGTAAGAAAATAGATAAACAAGAATAAAACATTTTTTCTATGCAATAAATATTTAGATATTATATGATTATTTCTTATGTAAAAATAGAAACATATCAGAAATACATATCTTTAATAGCCGATGTTATTTTATTACTGTATAACAATTTTTATTGTTAGTTTTTCATCTTTCTTGTTTGATTTCAATAATCGTACGAAAGACAGATAAACAAGAATAAAACATTGCTTCTATGCAATAAAATTATTAAAGATTATATGATTATTTCTTATAGTATTATTTGTTATAGTCGAGAGTTTTGATATATTATTTTATTACTGTATAATAATTTTTATTATTTGCTTTTCATCTTTCATGCCTTATTTCAGCAATTTATTCTCAGGAAATCAAACTATTAATAATAACTTAAATACAAAAAGAGAATTTTCTTTTTACACGCTTGACATATTACAGGCAACATTTCTCTCTATTTAAAAATAAATTATCAAGAAGCATCATTTAAAGTGCACCTTTTAAAATTACATATTTACAAAATATTTTTCTGTAAAAGTAGTTACACTGCAAAAGGACAAGAAAGTTATTCTGCTAGGAAAAAATACTTGCTGTGAAGTAAAACTATATATAGCATAATTTTGTTCTTTTCCATTGAAAACCGCTGATTCACATGGCAGGGCTGAAGTTATTCAAAGAAACTTAATAAAAGTAATCTTCTTGTTTAATTCTAAAATACTTTCCACAATCTTCTCATTATTATATTATTAATATTGCATGCTTTTATCATCAATTATTTGGTTTAGAAGAAATTTAAAAAAATATACACACAAATATCCGTAAATAATTTGGAGAAAAATATAGATTATCTAGATTCATATTGAATCACGCATTCTCGAATATTACATAAACATACAAGGTATATAGCTCTTAGTCACATTATTTATACTATTTATTAAAAGGTCCTTATAAAAATGATTAAAGTTATCATAAACCAGTCTATCTATTTGGAAAGAACATGTACAAGAATCTTGTATGTATGTATGTCTATGTATATGTGTATGTATGTCTATGTATATGTGTATGTATGTCTTGTTTTTGAATTGAACATGCATAACAATATTTGCACTTAATGCCTAGGGGAAGATTTCTGCAGGTTTCGGCTTCTTAAATTGCTCTTTTTGTATATTTACGTTATTCAGTTTCTTTTCATTTAAATTATTTGAATAAAAATGGACAAATTCGGTTTTTTATGTTATTGAGGGAACCATTTATTTTAATCTTTTACTTTAACTCAATGGAAATGTTTCTAATCTGTACTGGCCATAATTTTGATATGAACAAATTGATTAAACCCAATCAGTTTGATTTCTCTTTCTGAAAATGAAAGGAATAAAGGAAACAATATTGGCGATTTTTTCACAAGCCTGCTTTATTCATTTCAAAGCAATTAAACAATTTCTGTTTTACAAAAATTTAGCTTATTTACAATGCTAAGCAATGTCTTAGTAACAAACAAAAAAAAAAAAGCACATTGAATCCTACTACAAAAGAAATTACATTTTCGTGCCATTTCTTGCAATACATGAAAAATCATAATAATACAAAATACATATATAAATAATTAGTATTTCTCCTGAGTACCTTTTTTGAAATTCTTTATTCAAAATATCCCCCCCAAAATATTATAAATGTAGTTTTAACTAGGTATCTAATCAAAACTGGATATAATTGCACACTTCTGCAATGATAGAATGAACTCTACTATATATAGCATAGACGACAATATAATATTAACAATATAAGCAATAATTACAAAAAAAATTAATATTTAAAAGATTACTAAATTTGCATGTCGTTTATTATAGAATATATAAAACTATTCTGCATACTTATAATTATTTATTATTTTCTATGCATACTATATAAATATTTATTATTTTATATACCCATTTCCCCTTTACTCGACACACTCACAAATAGATTTTGAATACGCTCTACGACTTTTCCACAGAGCCATACAGGATCGAAATCAATCAAAATACTATCCCTGTCACCACAATATGATAGGTGACTCTTTCTATACCGTACACAACTGTCTCATCTTTCATGGGCATGGGCATGATGTGACTTGATCCCGATTTCGTTGCTGTCTGAGATAATTTGGAAGATTCGTACTCGCGTGTCGTCGCCCATTAATGTACATTCCCTCTTCTCTATTCGAGGCGGCTTCTCTATGCGGGAGTTAAGGGGGCTTATAAGATTTGGTTAGGCCTACGGGCGATGGTGGAATGGGTTAAGCTAAGGCTTATGCAGGGGGATACGAAGGGTGGGAGGGTGGACTTTTATTTTACAGATTTTTCCACTGGACTCTATTGTTCATATACCATAATGCTTGGCACAGATGCTAAGGTGTTTTGATAGGTGATGAGATTTAATTTTGTTTTTCACTGAAAGAACACTATGGTTATCAGGTTATAAAAACTACCAGTACAGGAGTACTGGTGTTTTATATCCAGTCATTTGTATAAATTATGCGTTAGATGTACAATAGAAAATATGCGTTGAATGAGCTCTGTTGGAAATTTTAGTTTTGTAAATTTTATTTATAACTACCTCGAGAACCCTACCCTATCGTACCTGTTATGCAGTTTAAATTTAGTTTTTACAAATTATAATGTAGTTTAGTATTAAATATAATGGCCGTCAGTTGACTTCTAGTGTAAAAATATTACTTATAAAAATAAAAATTATTTATTTATTTAAATCAGGTAGTGCACTGCTGTGCTGGTGTTTAAAAGTCAGTGTATTGTATAAATTATGCGTTAGATGTACAATAGAAAATATGCATTGAATGAGCTCTGTTGAAAGTATTAATTTTGTAAAGTTTATTTACAACTTATTACCTCAAAAATCTATCCTGTCTGTGTAGTTTAAATTTAGTTTTGAAAATGATATTGTAGCTTATTAAATACAATTACTGCGTTAGTTTGCTTCTATTGTAAAAATATTAGTTATAAAAATAAAAATTATTTATTTATTTAAATCAGGTATCTCCCTGTCCACCTCCATCCTGTCTCCCTCCATCTCCTGTGCTGGTGTTTTAAAAGTCAGTGTATTGCATAAATTATGCGTTAGATGTACAATAGAAAATATGCATTGAATGGACTCTGTTGAAATATTAATTTTGTAAACTTTATTTACAACTTACTACCTGAAAATCTCTATTCTACTCTATGAGTAGTTTAAATGTTTTGTAAAATGATAATGTAGCTTATTATTAAATATAATTACTGCGTCAGTTTGATTCTATTGTAAAAAAAAAAAAAAAATTTACTTATAAAATATAAATGATTCATTTATTTAAATCAGGTAGTACTCCTGTGCTGGTGTTTTAACGCCAGTGTATTGTATAAATTGTGCGTTAGATGTACAATAGAAAACATGCATTGAATAAGCCTTGTTAGAATTATTAGTTTTGTAAATTTTATTACAACTTTTGTACAACTACCTAAAAAAACCATATTTGTGTAGTTTAAATTTTTGTGCATTAAAATGATAATGTAGTTTAGTATTAAATATATTATTGCAACAGTTAGCTTCTATTGTAAAATATGACTTATAAAAATAAAAACGAGTTATTTATTAACATATAAGAATCAATGATTATTTAACTTGAAAGGTTTCCAGCTTGAGCAGGCTCAATTCCCGATTCTCCAATCTACTTTCTCCAATTCTTATAACTGAGATCAGATGGCCGAGTGGCTAGCGCTCTGGCGCTCGGTACGAGTTGATATTCCGTCGGTGCTATGGATGCTTGTAGTGGTTCGGAATCCACTTTAAGCCGTAGGTCCCCGGTCTCATATGACTGTAGAGTGTCACAGAGCCCAATCAGACTTCTTCTCACCCACATCATTTCCAAACTGTAAAAAGGGCAACTCAGCTCTAGACACAGTGATGTGGTGTGTGTACTAGTAGTAGTAATTCTTATAACTCACTCTATTTCCAGCCCCGATCATGGCATGACGTAAATTAGAAATACTAATTTCACGATTTTCATCGCACTGAATGACAAGCGGGTGACAGACAATTGGCGCGCTCTGGCCATTGGTACCACAGGCTTCAGGTTAAAATCCTGGTGGTGGCATGGATGTTTGTTATTGGTTTGGAATCACGCTATACTGTAGGTCACGGTCTAATTAATCTAAAGTGTGCACAAAAACGACAATAGAGCGACAAATCAAACTAAACTACCGAAAGGCAAGCTTTTTCTCACTTAGAAAGGCATATATTCGTGCTAATCGAAATACTTCAAAAACTAAAAACAGATTTTCTTGATTATCGTAAGTGAGCATGATTATTTGCTGACAGAGCTATGACTTTATATATGCATAGTTCTATAAAAATGTATCTGTGAAACAGAAATGGGGAAAAAAAAACTTCTTTACTTTCATGAGACAAACAGTAAGGACTTTCCAGCCTACTGATTTCTTATGCTTTATCCTCTTTATGCCCATGAAAGATTTTAGTTAGCCATCATTTATTAGATATCAATTCAAGATCTCTCAGTTTGAGGAGAACATGCTATTCACCAGGCCACATCCCGACACTTTTCGTAGCGTCAATATTGTCCTTTTTCTTTAGAATTCGAAAAATAATAATATTTTTACATAATGGCAAATTATCATTGATATTTCCTTTTAGGAATGATTTGATATTGTAAAATAAAAATAAAACACAACCTGATTTTTCATTATTTATAGTTTTTATTATTTTTAAGGTTTATTATTATTTAAATAAATCATGATTAATACTTTATTGGAATATTTTACATTCCAAGATAGTATGAACAGAAATAATAAAATTTCATTATTTTTATTAATATAAATTTTTAAAGTGTATCATCATCCTTCAAAAAAAATCATGTTTGTCTAAACACAAATTTTGTATTAAAAATAATTAATATTGTTGCTCAATTAAATTAATCAAATGAACATTTAATTTCATGCATTAATAAAAATAGGGTGATGTTATTTTTTTTATGTCTAGTAATAATTTAAGTCATGTAAAACTTTTACATTATTCTGTTAGAAGCTTCACCCAGAATTTATATCTCTTAAGTATTAACTTTTTGCGTAAATTTATTTATTTTCATAGTCAATGTTTTTTACACTTTTTTGCGTACAAGGTAAAAAAAAAATATTTTAAAATAATCATCATCACATCTCATTGAACATTTTTCCTTTTATAAATATAAGAATTTGTGGCGCCATCTATTATCGGAAATACTAAACTGTTCTAAGGCGAATATAATTATTTGATAGATTTGAAATATATTTTAAATTGTTAGAATGTTATCTCGTTATTTCAATAATTATTTACTCTAAATTTCTAAATGGATTACATGAATTTTTTAAATAATTTTTCTATATTGGTAACTTACTTCATTAATGTATCACTGAAAATTTAATTTTTTGTATCCTCTAATTCAATTAGAGCTAAAATATTTTTATTAAAATCTAAACTTTACATTTTCCACCGTGCAGTATATAAAGCCATCAAATTGAAAAGAATCGTAAATATTATATTAAACTGAAAGGAGAAAAACATAACGAAATATTTTTAATTGAACCTCGACATTTTTAAATAATTTTTCTTCCATTAGCGATCAAAGAGAATTAAATAAAATATTTCAAAAAAATTTCCGAACAATACTTTCTTTTATAAATGCTTTAATTTCTGTAATAAATTAAAAGCTTATTATAGATTGGCTCCCTTATTTTATGCGTTTTGAGTCATCCACATTCCATCATTATGAATATGCCATGGACGCCACTGTCGATCAGAGGAGAGTTTCTGATTAACTTACATGAGTAACAGCAGAACATTGTTTGTAGAAAATTAAAAAAAAAAATGTTGGAATCTTAAAAATACTAGGCAGCTTAAATGCTTTTATGAGAGACCTTACCATCCAGTTTCCTCATATATATATATAAAGATGAACAATATTAATAACAAAAAGTTATAAAGGTTAATTTTTAATGTGAAAATAAAAATAAGTTAAGCAATATTAATTTACTAAATTTCTTCGCCCCCCTCCATTAAGGAACACTATTCTAGGGCTTTGCTAAATCTCCCCCAGTAAATCCTTCAAGGACTTTGAACTGCCTTGTCTCCATAATAGGCTTTGCTGCCAACTGAGTTAATAAATACCATCAGTTTGAACAGGAACCATCACTGCCGCGTCCTCCTATAGCTGATAGAGGCTATCAAATTCATATAAAGTTGACCACATACTGAACACAGATACTGTTTTTTTTGGTAAGTTATTTTCTGTGTTTCCAAGACTTAAAATAAGCCTATTTTGTATCTACTTGGAGAATTTTAAGTTTTACTACCAAGTTTTCACAAATTTTTAAAATTCTATTGAAAATTTCACTAGCACAGATTTTTTCTGATTTTTTTCTTTTTTTGGAGAAGTGTATCATTAATACGCTTGTATACATCATTTTTATCCTGTTTAGCAAGTATTGATTAGCAAATTTAATGGAACTATGCAGCAGATTATAATATAAAGCATTCCAAAGGATTTTAGTGATTTTCTAAAGAAAGATAAGAAAAGCACAAAAATTTACAGAGCTCAGCATATTGACTGGCACATTTTATTTGTTGATTGCCATGCCAGAACAAAATTTTGTTGTAAAAATTGTCAGAAAATGTATAAATTAAAATATTAGAACAATTATGTGCTCTTGCAGTTTTTTTAAAGAAAAAAAATCTAATACTATACGTTTGCGAAAAAAAAATTCCAACCATCGATGTGGGACGTTTATGCTCATTGTCACAATCACCATTGAATCTCATTTCTGAAAGCAGTGACTACAACGACACGTTCAACGGATTCGAACCAGAAACTTCCTTGCGCAGCTTGCCCGTTAGCACTTTTTTTTTTTTTTTTTTTTTTTTGTCTATTCCTCACCCCTGTGCCTAAGACTATTTTATTAGGGCCTGTACCTAATACGTTTTTCTCCATTCCTCATATCTGCACCTAGAGCAATTTTTTATTAAGGCCTGTACCTAGTACGCTTTCCCTCCGTTCCTCACCCTGTATCTAGGTTTTATTAGGGACCTGTACTTGGGTACATTCTTCTCCATTTCTCATCTATGTACCTAGGGCTATTTTATTAAGGCCTGTACCTAGTACGCTTTTTCTCCATTCCTCACCCCTGTATCTTGGACTATTTTATTAGGCCTGTACCTTTGCACGTTTTTCTCCCTTCCTCGCCCCTGTACCTAGAGCAATTTTATTAGGGCCTGTACCTAGTACGCTTTCCTCCGTTCCTCACCCCTGTATCTAGGGCTATTTTATTAGGCCAGTACTAGTACATTCTTCTCCATTTCTCATCTATGTACCTAGGGCTATTTTATTAAGGTCTGTACCTAGTACGCTTTTCTCCATTCCTCACCCCTGTATCTTGGACTATTTTATTAGGGCCTGTACCTTGCACGTTTTCCTCCCTTCCTCGCCCCTGTACCTAGAGCAATTTTATTAGGCCTGTACCTAGTACGCTTTCCTCCGTTCCTCACCCTGCATCTAGGGCTATTTTATTAGGACCTGTACTTACATATTTTCTTTCCCTCCATTTCTCATCTATGTACCTAGGGCTATTTTATTAAGGCCTGTACCTAGTACGCTTTTTTTCTCCATTCCTCACCCCTGTATCTTGGACTATTTTATTAGGCCTGTACCTTGCACGTTTTCCTCCCTTCCTCGCCCCTGTACCTAGAGCAATTTTATTAGGGCCTGTACCTAGTACGTTTTTTCTCCATTCCTCACCCTGTATCTTGGACTATTTTATTAGTGCCTGTACCTTGCACGTTTTCCTCCCTTCCTCGCCCCCTGTACCTAGAGCAATTTTATTAGGGCCCTGTACTCTAGTACGTTTTTCTCCATTCCTCACCTGTATCTTGGACTATTTTTATTAGGGCCTGTACCTTGCACGTTTTCCTCCCTTCCTCGCCCCTGTACCTAGAGCAATTTTATTAGGCCTGTACCTAGTACGCTTTCCTCCACGTTCCTCACCCTGTATCTAGGGCTATTTTATTAGGGCCAGTACTTAGTACATTCTTCTCCATTTCTCATCTATGTACCTAGGGCTATTTTTTATTAAGGTCTGTACCTAGTACGCTTTTCTACATTCCTCACCCCTGTATCTTGGACTATTTTATTAGGGGCCTGTGTACCTTGCACGTTTTCCCCTCCCTTCCTCGCCCCTGTACCTAGAGCAATTTTATTAGGGCCTGGGTACCTAGTACGCTTTCCTCCGTTCCTCACCCTGCATCTGGGGCTATTTTATTAGGACCTGTACTTAGTACATTCTTCTCCATTTCTCATCTATGTACCTAGGGCTATTTTATTAAGGCCTGTACCTAGTACGCTTTTCTCCATTCCTCACCCCTGTATCTTGGACTATTTTATTAGGCCTGTACTTTGCACGTTTTCCTCCCTTCCTCGCCCCTGTACCTAGAGCAATTTTATTAGGGCCTGTACCTAGTACGTTTTTCTCCATTCCCTCACCCCTGTATCTTGGACTATTTTATTAGTGCCTGTACCTTGCACGTTTTCCTCCCTTCCTCGCCCCTGTACCTAGAGCAATTTTATTAGGCCTGTACCTAGTACGTTTTTCTCCATTCCTCACCCCCCTGTATCTTGGACTATTTTATTAGGCCTGTACCTTGCACGTTTTCCTCCCTTCCTCGCCCCTTGTACCTAGAGCAATTTTATTAGGGCCTGTACCTAGTACGTTTTTCTCTATTTCTCACGCTAGGGCCATTTTATTAAGGCAGTAACTAGGGTTGTGTAGCCCCTTTTACCAGTTAAAAGCTGTTAGGGCATATCGATAGGCTTCATTACCACGAATATACCGCCGATTGGCGTTGAAGAGAGGACAGTGCAAGTTCTCATAGGACCATGAGTTGGACTTCAAGCACCTCTGATAAAATTTCTTTTTTTAAACAATAAAATTTCATTTGGAAAAACACGATTAATTTCAATGCGAGTTTTAACTTCAAGTACAAACTCTTGTGCCATCAACACAGCATCTCTTTCTTGAAAATCTGATATTTTTTCACAGATTTCACAATACGATTATGAAAAAGCAATCAAGGATCATTTCAAAATCCTCCCTTCAAGAAATTTTACAATTGATGCCTCCAGCCAGAAAGAGAGGAAGTTTCAACAGATGAAAATCTCCAACGTCTTCTTAACCACTTTTGCGAAACCTTAATATGGAAGTTCTCGAGTTTCGCTTGAAAAATCGACCTGTCTGCTCCAATTAAGAGGTGGCTAATGAAACGCCTTCATTGGGCGCTAAAACATTCATTCGTTTTACTGCTGAGCCGGTGGGGCCGTTCTTTTCGGATGACTTCCAGATGGGCCCGATCTAACCTAACAAGCTTTGCCTAATGAAAATAAATGGCACGCGCTTCCACGCGGAGCGGTGGCGGGATGAATCGACTTCGGCCCTCTTTTTGGCTTCAAGCGGTGACAGATGTCGAGAGCTGTCAACGCTTTTTTAAATGACGGCAGAAGTTTCATAATGCGATTTTCTTCAATTAAAGGAAATAATGAAGGTGAGATCCTATTTCACAGTTTCGTAGCCTAGAAATCACTTGGATACGTCTTTCTTGGCAGATATGTAGTGTAATTTCGCTAAGTGACCCTTTTCTATAAATATCAGAGTTGTAGTATATTAGTTAAAGAGTGAGTATTTTTAACTAAGAATAAAGGTAAAGATCCTATTTCACCGTTTTGTAGCACAGGAATCATTCTCTTGCTTCTTTCTTGGCAGATATTTAGTGTAATTTCACTAAGTGTCCTTTTCTATAAATATCAGAGCTAAAGTATAAAAGCTAAAGAATGCATATTTTAAACTAAGAATAAAGGTGAGATATTTCACCGTTTCGTAGCACAGGAATCACTTACATGTATCTTTCTTGGCAGATATTTAATGTAGTTTCGCTAAGTGATCCTTTTCTATAAATATCAGAGCTGTACACTAGTTAAGGAGTGAGTATTTTTAACTAAGAATGAAGGTGACATCCTATTCCACAGTTTCGTAACGCAGGAATCATTCGCATTCATCTTTCTTAAATATCAGGTTGATATTTAGCGTAATTTCGCTAATAAAGGTAATCCTTTTCTATAAATATCAGAGTTGTATACAAGCGAAAGAGTGAGTATTTTTAAAATAAGAATAAATGTGAGATCTTATTTCGTAGTACAGGAATCCTTTGCATTCATCTTTCTTGGCAGATATTTAGCGTAATTTCGCTAAGTAATCCTTTTCTATAAATATCTTACTAGCTGTATAGTAGCTAAAGAGTGAGTATTTTTAACTAAGAAAATACATGTATCTTTTATAATCCTAATATATTATAAACCGATTTGTAAAACCAGTAGAAACCTGCTCTTGTGTTCTAATCAGCTAGAGGCATTATTGTTGTCACTGCTTTCAGAAAAGAGGGATTGTGGTAGTTGCTGCAAAGTGTGTAATGCATCTCGCATCGGTTTAGCTGGGGGAATTTTACGTGTTTCCTCTTACACGACACGCAAAATGTGAGACAAGACGCTTTTGATTTATGCTAATTAAGATTGAAGGGCTATGATTGAATATAAAACAAAACAAATTTTTATATTAATAACTATCTATAATTTTATATTAATAACTAGTAGGGAACACCTGAAAGAAAATGTTATTTAAGTATAGAAGATACAACAAAATTTAATATTTAGTAATCTCAAAAATATATTATTTTTTAATAAATATTATGTTAAAAAAAAAGTTAAAATAATAATTTCAATTAAATTTTTAAATAATTCTCTTGTTTAAACGGATTATTTTAAGTTTTTACACTCAAAATGTATGCATTTGAGGTTTAGTATTACTAATAACTAATGATATATTGGAATTTTCACCTCAAACTTAACCTCCTTTTAAATCATTTATACTGATCATAGAAGAAAATTGAAAATACCATTGGACTCGGCATTAGTAACTCTAAAATTACACACATAAAACGTATCCGGACACTTTTCATTCAATTGAAGGAATTAAGGGGCTAGAATCAGGAATAAGGAATCTCCCAAAGTTTTTAAAATAGCCTACGGTTCTACATATAGACCATAGTCTATGTAAGCTGAAATTTGAAAGCTTGGTTTGAAAACTGTGAATTTGTCTAAAAGACAAAAATAAAAAAAAAAATTTAAATTGATATGCAGGGGGTTATAATTAAACTTGCCCTATAAACAGCATCCTACAGCTAAAAACGAGTGAACGGATGTAACCACATTTGGTATATAAACTATACAATAGATGTGCTCAATGAAATTCGTAAATAACTTTTTTCCTTTACCGAAACATTATGAATTTCATCTCGTACAAGATCCACCACCCAACACTACACCCAAGAGCCAAAACATTATGACCACCTGTCAATAACGAGTTGGCTCACCTTTGGCGCGCAACACAGCTTTGCTTCCACCCGCCTTGGCATGGATTAATACCACTTCCACCTGATCACGTGCCTTCCCACCACGTCATCCAGGCGAGTTCATTGCAAAATGTAGGGGTGGTCATAATGTTTTGGCTCTTGAGTGTATATTTGATAGGCACAAGTCAAAAACGACTCACATTCCCAGTACCTTTTCTCAAAAAAGAATGGTCGATGATCTATGATGGCACATGAACCTCTGACATGTTCTGTCAGACTCTGTTGGTAATCACGATAAAAGCGTGACGTTTGTTGCGCCGTAACTACAGCATAGTGAGTACTCCAAATACTACTACTACTACATCACACCACAGTGCCTAGAGCTGAGTTACCCCTTTACAGCTTCAATGACAGAGAAGTCTGATTGGGTTCTCCCAGACAAGTTTTATAGTCATATGAGACCAGGACCTGCGGCTTAAAGTGGATTCCAAACCACTACAACATCCATGGCACCACTGAGACTCGAACCTGAAAACCTGGTGGCACCGGAGCGCCAGCTACCTCGGCCATCAGGGAGGGGCTTCATTTCTTCATACGTTTGTTTCACTTACAAAATGCCAGCATGAGTACCAGAAAATCTGAAAGATTTTCCAAAATTAAATTTCATAAAAATTAATGAATTTTCAGATTTTCGATCAAAGGATTAAAACATGAGACATGATCAAAGAAATTTAATTTAAAATAAACATTTAGGATATAACCATTTATAAGCAATAAAGAAATATGCATATAAAATCTAAGAAATATTTGTAAATTTATGAATGTATCATTTGCTATTTTATTTTACCAACTACAAGATGATATCTTTATTCAATAGATGCTATCTGGAAGCAAACATGGAGTAACACCCAACACCCAGTGTCACAGGTTCAGGTCCCGCACGTCATAACCAAACCAACCACACATGATTCAGTCCCGGTGTCATGGCATGGTTTGTGATAAATCTGAATCGCTTTACCGATCCCTCCACAGGTCCGGTTTAATGAACGCAGTAAAGGCGTTGGGCTGATAACCCTACCTCGTCAAAGGAAAAAAGAGACTACACCGCTCTATCTCGAGGTACACGCGCAGAAGCAAGCAGAGGCGCTTGGCTACCATTGGGGATGTTGCCAATGAAGGAAAACATGAACATGGACGGTTCCCACCGCAGGTGTAGACAGTATGATGACCATGGCCTTTATAAAACTACCTCAAGAGCCAAAACATTAAAAGACCACCCCCTACATTTGCAATGAGCTCGCCTGGATGAAATGGAAGGCGTGGTCAGAATTCTGGCAGAATCGGTATTAATCCATGCTAAGAGCGGCGTTCGAAACCTGTGTTTGCGCGCCAAAGGTGGGCAATTCATGAATCTGACGGTGTCCACTGTGTTTTGAAATAACCCAGAGTTGTATTATGTTACGGCGTAACCCAGTATCAGTTTCCAGATGTAAAACGTTATTTAAAAAACAACAACATGATTTTGAAATAGTGTAAAAGGAGGGATTAAGCTAAACATGCTTTTGTGGAAGCAAATTCATTTGTAGAAACATAAACAAGGTTTTTTTTTTACCAATTTGTGTATCATATTTTAAATATTATTTAAAAGTTTTTCTAAAATGGAATTTCGGTTCAAATATAATTAATTTGAATATCGTTATTCAAAACCTTCCTTTCTTTCTCAAAAATATAAATTTTACTTATTTTTATTTTTATCTTCTTATGCTTTTTTACAAATAAACATCGCAATTTAAAATCTACTGATCAATTTGAATAATTTTTTATTATTTTCTGAATTGAGACATGTTCTTTAAATAAAAATATTTAGCATAAGCTTAAAGTCAGAATTTAAATTTTTCTCTTGAGAAAATTCTATCAACAATTTTTATATTAACATTTAGCTAACACACTCTAGAAATTTAAGTTTAATTATCATCTTCTAAAAATAGAAATAAATATAAATTATATAATATTTAAAATATATTTTGATTACACTATGAATTAAACCGTTTTTTTTCACTGTTTGATTCTGGTTTCCACATATTTTTTCCATCCAGACGGCATTACGTAAT